>JAFMSR010000016.1:23128102-23305602 GCA_022818135.1 Saxidomus purpurata | reverse complement strand
GCTGATAATTTTATAATGAACTATTTCAATGACTTAGTTCATTTGTCACGGAGATTCGTAAGTCATATATACCCAGAGTAAGAATCGCTAGGTGGTAGCAACCCTGTTAACTGACTATTTGTACGAAATCAGAATTTCATAAACAAATTTAGATGTTTGGGTTAAATTATGTGTTAAATTGGCAAAAATAGTCCCAACAGGTAAACAGTAAAACGTGTGCATTACTGGCCAAAACTGATTGAATCAAGTATTTAAGAATTAAAAAGCCGATCTTATATTACACCTGACATCATGATTCCGCTTATAAGGTTTTTTCTTTTTAAAGCCCAGGCAATTCGTAGCACACACGGCCACCTTTTAGTAATTGAGTAGTTTGATTCATCTGAAAGAGCAGGGCCAAATTATACAAGAAGTCCAATGACAAACATTCAGTGCATCTCAGAGGAATGTTTATCTTACATAGATGTAGACATGCAAGAAAGTGTTTTCTTACAAATTAAGTTTAAATCGATTTTGAATAGTTAAGCGTCTTCTTACAAAAAGAGGAAAAAATAGATAAAGGAATACTGTAAAGTTTTCCTGGAAAATTCAATAGAAAAGGTAATGAATTCTGAATAAGTCTGAAAATGTATTTAATCGTTAGCAGCCACACATATACAAATGTTAGAATGTCAATAGATGTCAACAATTGCTTAATTGCTGAAAGAATAAGTTTCTATTCGGACAGTACCAGTAGTTGTTCAAAGTGGCGGTTTTTCGATGATCTTTTTCCTAGTTGTGTTATAGTGCATCATTAATCTAGGGATAAGAAATTCAGATGATACTTGGCCGATTTGAGGCACCGGTTTAACATTAAGCGTTGGTTTACAATGAAGTTATGTAACTTAATAAGCGTCTAAAATGGAACGAATTACATAGAAATAATTATGTCAAGTATGAATTAATTATTGCACAACTTCAGATTAAGGTCTAAACACGAATTCTTCTCTCTGAGTAAGGAGTTGTGTTAAAGTCAAAATTATCTGATTAAGATTGTGAACAATTTCTAGCTTTATCCAGCATTTAACATAAACACTGTATGATTTTTCTTGAACGACTTTTGTATATCTACGCAAGATGCCATATCGGGATTTAGCACTTCTCCGTTAAGCACAATTCCGATGGCTTGTTTCATAATTTATGTGTAGGTGTTTTGATAAAACATTTAAAAAAACAGAAATGTATGGTTTCAAATTATTATTATATCAGATTTTATACCTGCAGACTAGTAAGGTCCAGAAAAAAATTGCTGGTTGTAGTTGCACGCTTTATATACTAGAAAACAAAATAAAACAGATAGGGGCTCGGTTAACAAATGAATAATGATGACATAAAAATTAGTCCTATTTTCAAAATGATTTTTATGTTAGTAACTTCTCTGTAAATTGCCACGGACTTGGATAATTTTTCAAAATCATTTTTTTGTTATTTCACGCTAAATGTAGTCCTTTTCTTTCAAAATTGTCATTTTCAATAACATTTAATTATGTTGATCTTTTCAATACGACGGCATCCTTAACTCTTAACATATCAAACATTGTTTCTTTCTTAACATATCTGCACAGTATGTGAAAATCGGCAAAGTGAGCGATGCCGCCTTATTTCAAAGCAGAAGATTAATTCAACTTTTCTGGAGATCCTTTTGCACAGACGAAATTGATTTAGACATTGCATGTTCTAAGCTAACTTCCGATATGATAATACCCTCAAATTACAGACATTGCTTATTTTTTTGCTTTCTTTTTTTTAAATTTGAATTTCATTCCACTAAAAAGTGATTTGTTTGACATTATTGCTGATCATTTGTCTAGCTGTCACAGACGGCGTTTATCGTTGTGTTGTAATTGAGACAAATACTGAGCTATTTTGCAAGCTCAATCACAATAGTTACTCATGCAGTTATGAATATGAAGTTGTTTTCTTGTTACATATGTGAAATTTAACTAGGTTTTCAATGTAACGATTAGCAGCTTCTACTTGGTTTTATCTTGTATTTATGTGCAAACTAATGAATGCACTTTTTTAATGATTAGTCTCTTATAATTCATTAATGAATGGCAATGTGTATCATTTTAATGTTAATCTGTTTGTGAATTTGTCTTATGATAAATATTGATGAAACTCTGATTAAGATTTTGTGTTCTTTTTATTAACATAATCGTCGGTTTGTTTGCCACTTTGGTTATATCAATATAGTCACATCTTGTTTCTAGTTTGGATTCAAATTAGTGTAATCAAATGTGATATTTTCTTTCTAGTATCATGGAATATTTTCATTACGCGATGAAGCAGCTACTAATTTATAGCTCCTCATGAATATTCATGACGGGCTACTTTTTCATTTATAAAAGTGGGTCATGTTGTTTTCACTGGCTACACGTTTTCGATACGGTTTGAATTTAAAGGTCCAATACTAAGGAAAGCGAAAATTAAAATATACTCTAAAAACACAGAAATAAGTTATTTTTAATAAAAAATGAAAGTTGGTATGTAGAAATTCTAAATAAATCACAGTACATGTACAATTATTTTTCTATGCATTATGAAGAAAGTTAAAAAGACCTGGGTGGTCATTTTGTCGATTCATTGAGATTTCAACATAATACACATACTTTTCTTCGTGTTCCAAACATTTTTGGTACATTTTAACCTGCCAGTCTTATTTATTCAGTGTCTTGCATAAGGTAATGTACTTGCCATTGAAATAACTGTCACTTAATTTTCGCTTAGTAGTGGACCTTTAAACCAAATAAAAATATTTTTCTTGTTCTTCGTTCTTTTTTTGAAGTAAATAATTTCCTTATATAAATTTTATGACAAAATGTATCCGTTTACTTTCTTCACGATTTATTCTACGTCATAATCTTATCGATGTGAGCATTGATGCCTAGTTCGTCTGCAGAAGTAAAACAAAATGACCGGCGCCGCTGCAACAACATGGACCTGGACACTTTTAACTAACTTATTTGAGGATTTGAGTTGTATTTGCCACCCAAAAAAGGCTCAGGACAATTGGAAATACCTCCTGATATTCACTATGAAAGAATTTGACATTAAGAGGTTGTTGTTGTTGCGGTTCAAACTGTAGTATTTTAATTTATGGCATACTATAACAATACATAAGCGCTATAATAAATCAAATTGTTTTAAACTTTGGCGTACTTGAACTGATAAAAAAATAGTTGTGCATAACAGTTTCCAAGTCCGTCCGGATGATTATTATTTTAAAATCTTACTGATAATAAAGCTGAAGTAAGCATACTTAATTCAAAATCGTACTGAAAATAAAGTACAATTAAAACATTTGCTGAAAATAAAGTACAAATGAGCATTCTTAATTCGAAATCTTTGGATGTCATGCACTGATTACATGCAAAGATTGTTTGTTTTTTCCCCTTAACAAGTAAGAGAAGGTGATTACATATAATTGATGTGAATTGTAGCATCGCTGATTTTCTTTCAGACTCACAGTGAGACAAATTCCATTGCCTGCCTCTCGTAACCGATATCATTCTATTTTCGCATTTTCCCGAATAAGACTGAGTGCAACATGTTACAAAAGAGAACTGACAGCAATTAGATTGCAAATCTAGCAAATGTGTAGACACCATGGGTAAAACATTTATTTACCCAATCGTTTTTTTATCAAATGCATATACCTATTCATTCAATAACCAAACTCCTTGGAAAATAAAACAATCTTTTCTAGCGATAGCACTTTCATGTTCAATGACATGTAAAACCATTATTAATTTCCTAGCAAATATTTTGGAGAATAATGTAAAACCATTATTAATTTCCTAGCAAATTTTTTGGAAAAAAATTGCGTTTGATTTTCTTAAGAAAGAAGTTTCAATTTTTTTCACTGAGTTGTTCCTTCAAATTTGAAGAGAAACAGTTCACTGCTTTATTTACTATATTCTCATTGTCTATGGGGGATAGGTGAATTCGGGGGTGCTATATTGAGGTTTATTTCGTACCATTTTTTTAAAATTCAATACAAGATGTTGCGCAGTCATCTTCTTTGACCGTATGTCATGAATAATGTGTACATTCAAATATTAAGGGTAAGATTTCAAGCTCCAAAGTTTGCTGGTGTTTTATTTTAGAAATATACGCAACGGTTTTGTAAGCAAAAGTGTTTATCGTTGAGAAAATGCATAGCAAAAAGTAACGCGGCATCTTACTTAAAGTATTGTCATTGTTTTTAGTATTGTAAAAACGACTATAATATAAGTAAGACCTTTTAACGATTTCTTTACTACAAATACTCGTACTACATGTATAAAAGTTTGGTTTGAAAGCAATCAGAGTTATAAAGCATGACTTACATGTATTCGTTTAGAGAAGATAAATTGAGTATTCATCGTATTCTTGTTAACACCGGTTGTAAGTCTTCCCACAATTGAAGCCTGACATGACTTATCCGCTTACTTGTTAATGAAAGATACGGGCTTGACCTTTGTACATGAAATAAATATTCTCTTAGTTATAAGAGCTATCATTTTGGCTTAGAAACAAAGTACAGAATTCTTTCGATACTTGTTATGTCCTCTGATCTTGAAGCAGTGTTTTCGCTTAATCGGAAAACTGAAGCATCATATTGATAAAGTGTACACGATGACAAACATGATTTTGCAAAGAGGATACCACCACTTAAATAAAACTAGATGGGTGTTTAGTAGAACACTTGTGTCGTCCTCCTACACCCTGTCAGAAAAACCAATAACTTCGTGACAAAATCAAAGTACAAAAAGGGGCATAGGGCTGTCCAATATGACCTTGACCCACAGAATGTAAATTTGAAAGTTTGATAAGAGATTGTTAGAAATGGCATAGTGATGTTTTTGTGACGGACAAAGCAATCCATATGTTTTTAACAAACCATTACCATTGATAACTCTATCATTGGTTACTCGATAGCTCTAGGAACACCTGCGGTCTCGTCCTTATTTACCTGCAGCAACTCGAGGTCGCTGATTAAATATATATGTTCACAATTTCGCCGGCGCATCTATTAGTTTTGACACGTCGCGAGAAAAAATTCTATTGTTAGTTGTCAATAAGTGTTTTTTTGTTAATACTAATTTATTTTAGCTCGATTGTTAAGAAAGCTTGTAGCTTATCGAGCCACACTCGAGTCCGCTTCCTGCAAAAAACCAGTACTGGTGTCATATGAGGAGGTAAGGTCGTGACCCCAGTGGATCCGGGATGAGCGGCAGACACATTCACCTCTACACCACCGCTCCCCTTAAATGAGTGAATGTTTAATGTCGACCAATTGTCTGTTAATTGGCTCAACTGTATCAAAATTTTATTCGCACAATTTAATTGTCTCCATATGAAGCCACCTATTGTTTAGATTCAATGAGAAGAAAACAACAACAACAAAATCAGTCTGCGAGTTGCATGTTTTGTTTGAAGATATAACATTTATATTTCATTACATTTGTAAACAATTTGAAATAAAATTACATAATATTTTCGTATTTTTTCAATGACTGAAATAATTTACATTGGGAATCGTATAAGACGTTTGTTAAATGTTTTCTTTGAAAATGTCACGAGTGCATTATAACGAGTCAACGGTTCCGTGGAAATGAACAGGGCTTTTTTCGTTTTATAAAATCAACATAGTACATATTTACGCGATTAATAAAACTGGTGCACGTCTAAGATCAACAGCAACAAAACTGGCCGTAACAGATGGGGGAAATCAATACAATTCATTAATTAGACACATAAAAGAAGATATTTTCCCATGAAAATGCTTGGAACTCGGATAACTCGGGACCTTCGATAACTCAAGCCGTGCAACTTCCAGTTATCGAAGTTTTACTGTTTTTACATAGCTTAAAAGTAAGTTTGCATATTTTACATCGCTTCATTTACTTGAATAAATGTAGTAAAAACACTTTACTTGATATTGCGCATCAATTATTTGTCCTTCATTTGCAATTGAGCAAATTACAAGCAACCATGTGTTTAAAATTACAACAGTAGTATGCTTCACAATTCATGTATTTCTGGGTTTTACCTTTAACAAAATTATGAAAATAGTAATAAGAGATACATTAGCGGTAGATACGTCTTTATTTCTCGAGTCGACATATCATGTTCTCGTTTATCAAGCACCTTTTGTCATTTATGGGTTTCAATTCTATTTAGAATACAAGAATCTGACAACTAAATGCTTTAAGGTAACCTCAACAAAGCACTTAAAACGTTTATTCCTTTTTACGCATAGGCATTTAGTTTGACACGGTTAGTTTTGTTTATACGAATTTATTTGAGTTCTATTACGAAGAAAGCTCCAGTATTTTATCGCTCCTAAACACTTATTCCAGATGTCATCACACTTATATTTAATGTCATGAGTTTTTAGGTTACAATATGTGTTTTAGAGTTGCTAATGTAAATTCCTTAACGAGAGTTTGAAAACAAAGAGAGTTTGTTCAGTCAATTGTAAAAATAAATGGCCCCATCAAATTGAACAATTGAAATGGCTGTTCTTGACACGTAGAAGGTCAATATGTCTTTACAAATGTAACAGTTGTTCGAAGCATTTACATGTACCTGTTTTGAAAAGATAGCTTTTCAACAAAAAATACAGATGTATGATAAAAATAAAAGTCTGACATCTTGGTATAAAGTACAGTGAAACAGAATATCACAAATAATAAGATCGTTTGGATACACCCTGAACGAATCGATATATTTGCAGTTTCGAGTGTAGATCAAATCATTAAACTGTATGCATGATGAAACTTTAGAAAATAATCAAACGAGAATGCATTAATATATTCCCAGAACACTTTAAAATTCCTTTCAGAGCAGTTTCAAAGAGCATAATTTTGTTTCAATTTCATTGCCATGAACATAACTTGTCTTAGAAAGGTTCAACAGACACGCCATCTTCAACATTGAATCTTATTAATCAAACCATACAGGAATGTTTTTATTTCATGCCTGATCCCGGTTGCCATGGAAACCGAAAGCAAAAAAAAATTCAATGGTTCTTTTCAAAAACAAAATGGTACAGAGCTTAAAAACTACAATAGTATTTTATTTGTTACATTCGCTATTGTTTCTGTAACAATGTTTTGTACATAGATTTTATTTAAAGGGTAAAACAAAGTAAACGGCTATCAAGATTATCTAATTATGACCATCCACAAAGTCAGTAGTGTTATATAATGTAAGGAAACTTGAACTTTGCACATCTCTCTATTTCTCCAACACACACATACACACACTCACACGCGCACGCACGAACACGCACGTGCACGCACACTTCCTCACAACGTATCAATAACTCATCCACAAGCATATCAAAACAGTCACTCTGTTGACAATAAATATCGTGATTACTTTTGTCATTTATAGATAAACATTCAGTACTAAAAGTATACATATAATACAAATGAACCAAAATTAATTACAACATTCATCACACACTTCATATAACTATAAACAAATTTACAAAGTCTTTTAATATCTATAATTCAAACTGTCTTTGCCACTCTTGTAATCATGCAGTTTGAAATAAAGTCATGCAACAAAAAGTTCTTCTATTTTATACCACTGACATATTTTATAGCTAAAGAAACGCCGAAAAAATACTGTTTTTGATATATTTTCTATCGGGAATTTTACCCCGTGACTAACGGGGTAAGTTTTAAAATATCGTGTTTATTTTTATCTGAATCGTCACATGATATTGTGGAGTCATCACGTGACATCGCGCATGACCGTTTGCACATGCAGAGATTAACGTCATTTAAACATTTCACCAAAGTTACAACATTTTTCATACATCATACGTCGATTTAATCGATGATACAGCCAACACTACCTCTTCAATATTCGATGCGAAGACCGCCATTTTGTTTGTTTACATCTAAATACAACGATCACGTGATCGTTTCAAACGCCCGCATGACGGAATCCCCGCTATTTTTAAACGGGAAACCCATTCTCCGGGAAGATAAAAAACAACAGCAAAAACTTTTATTTCTTAAAAACAATTCGTTTTTGACCATTATTAAACTTTAAATACACAAAGGATAATGTTTAAGGGCGAAAGCGAAGTTATTTATTTTGGGGGTCATCTGGAGTGCAGTCGCTTTAAATACTTATATGTTTTTGAGTGCGATTTCCTACTTTTTCAGATTAATTATACTTTGTTATAAAGTACTAATTACTTATTTTGAAAGCTATTGCAAGTGATGATTTCTCGAAAAGCATGACAGAAATATCTCGGAAAAAGGGCGAAATAAAACACGATGAAGCCGGTTTTCAAACATTATATGTATTCTTAAAGGGGCATACCCTAAATCTAGGAGATTATATCCTCGAAACATAGATAATGTTTTCAATGAACGTAAAATGATACATAAATAAAATTTAAAAAAAACAACATTCTGTATTGTAAAATGCTTCTTTTTACCACAATTAATCAATAAAGAGGCATTCTGTAATAAATCGCATCCACCCATTAATTGTACACCAACAACTCTTCATAGATTATTAAATGGTTTACGGTATTGCAACATATTTTAAAACGCTTATTTTATCTATGTTTGGAATGCATAGCTTAAATGTTTAGGTAAGTTATAATACTACAGAATGTTCTATTATTTATGTGTTTGATGTTATTTAGTTTGACATCAGTTAAAGGGTTTGTCCCTTTAAAAATTAAAAATCACCCCGTAGAAGTATTTGGTCTTCATTTGTAATAAATGTGTAAGAACAATTCACGTGTTACGTGTAACAACGTAATTCACGGATTCACGATTACCTTATTGTTTGTAAAGTCAATTTTGGAAAAGCATGTCGCAAGAGACCATTTGCCAGATTTGAACAAATCTAACAGGTTCGTTGGCTCATAAATTTATGTCTATTAAAGTAAAGTTTATAAGGGAAACCTATCTGTACTTATATTGTTCATGAAAAGTCATTTACTGGATAAATAAGTTCTTGATGAGCTTATCTTGTCGGCTTCCAAAGCTTTTGATCTTGTTCTCACATTCCAGGGGCAGTGTCCTTTCATAATCTCTGAACTTGATTACATATGGGAATAAAACGATATATAAGCTGAATTTCACAGATGAGACCATTCCTAATGAGCAATTAAGATTCTTCTCTAAAGAAATGAACTTTTGCTTCACCGTATCCCTGAAAGGAACACTCCCCATATCTAGCGGATTGTGTGTCAATGAACGTAAAATAATGAGTACAAATTCAAAGAATAACATACATGTATAACGAAAATTGCCTCGTTTTATCACAAAATAATAATCAACGCAGAGACCATTTGTAATAAATCGCTATCGGCTAATTAATTGTACAACACCAACTTTACATACAATGTATTTATTATTGCAAACCGGTATTTTACGGTACTGCAACATAGTTTAAAACGCTGATTTTACCAATGATAACCAGAATGTATAGCTTAATCGTTAAGGTTAAAGTAATAAAACTTGCAAATATTCAATTATTATCCGTTTGAGTTCTCTAATTTTAGGGAGTGCCTCTTTAAACTACATAGTCCTGGTCCCCAAGAAGCATCAACGTTTTATATTACCTATGGACAACGAGCAAGATGCTAAAAGGAAATAGCGAGACAAGTTATAAGGATGTAAATGACTCAGGACGGCTTGTTCCAAATACATGTAATCGTTATAGCAACATTATTTTGTTGAATTCTAATAAAAATTACCATTGTCAGTCATAGCTTAATGCACATCATTTCAAATTAGTCAAAACATAATATAAACGTTTGCAACATTCCTTCATTTCTACAAATTGCATTCTCTAATCCGCATCCCCTTTTCAGTTTGTTATTGCTGTTTTTTACCGTTTGCATCATTCATTGCAAATCATGCGAACATGTTTTAGGTAGATATCTAACAATCATTTATCACAACATCCGAAGTCTGATTCTTTATATTCGGCTTTCTCATGTGAAAAGTAACTGACATGACGTTACGAGTCTATCATGAACTTGATTTTAGTGGATTCTCATTCTTAGTCGTATTTACTATGTTTAAATCAACTCACAGAGCAGCGGATTCCACATTCAAAAGGACTTAACCTATAACTAGCAGATTATTTTCTCAAACGTTATATCTATACTAAATGTACGTAAAATGATAACTCAATACATTCTTCAAGTAGAACATATATTTAGAAATGCCTCGTTTCTGCACAAAATTCCAAAACATCTATCTTTATAATAATTCGCTATCCACCCAAAATCAGAATCAACTATAAAATGAAGGTTTAACTGGAGTACAACTCTAACTTATTTTTAATTTTACATTACCCAGAGGAAAAATAAGTCACGTGTGGCAATATAGCTTCACAAGAGTTCAGCATGATTTGAACCGATACATTCAATGTTAACCTAAATATTACCAAAACGGAAAGCATACTTATTTGTATCTTCCAGCTCACTATCTGATTTATTTAAGTTTGTAACAAGTGAATTTTTCACAATGTAGGAGAAAGGGCATGAACTGCAATATCTATGCCGTAATAAGAATATTTGAATATAGAATGACTGTACTATTCAGGTAAAATGTGTTTGACAAGCAAGAATGTATTAAACTAGCTTTCATTAGAAAGTTACAGCGAAATCTCAGTATCACTTCATTGTACGAAACCAACACAGTCAAACGAGTTTGTTTAAAGTCAATATTTTGATGCTATGATGAAAATATCAAAAGAAAATATTTTGCTAAACAGACTTAGTTTTTATGTTAACCTTTAATTTAATTATTCTCTAATGACAAAATGAAATTGACGTCATGACACACTACTCCACCTACGCCTCCTACGCGGAAAAAGATTTATATAAGTTATGACACAATTATGAAATATCAGTCTTAAACAACGTATGACTATCGTTACTCTTTCAGTACTGATACCTTAAATCTGTCTGAAATCTGTGATGATATCACAATCTCATTTCTGACAGTGATAACAACAAGAATTGTCACTGAAAGTGATTTAAGATATCAAGGAAGGGCTTATCAAGTTACACTTCATTGTTTATGTAAATCTTGATACGGTGAACATTTGTCACATATTGATTTGAAATCCGGCAAAAGGCTCAGGAGTAACAACTGCAAACAAAGTGTAGTCTCATAATTTAACCCCTCAATGTGACCTTGTACTGGAACTAATATTGCTTGAACACACGCTCTTTATCTCATGCCGATATGATGAAATATTGACCAAAGTTTGATATCCTTCAAGGGGTTAAAGAGATACAGTTTAATTACACTTGAAACCTAGAATAACAATGACCTTGAGTAGCGCTGTGGTAACACTTATTCCGTTAATCTACATGTGTACCCATTTCATGAAAATCGTTAAAAGGATTCAGGAGATATGGAGCTAATACAAACCCCAGTGAGTGCCACGCATGACCTTGACCTTTTGTATGCACTGTTTGAACAAGGGTTATGTATATCCTGGTGATTGACATTTGACCAATGATTTGTAAAACTCCAAGGAGATTAGGTGATATGGACATAACATGCATGTGACGAGTGGGTTTTGAACATATAATCTTCACGGATGAATAACTGACCAAACTATAATTTAAAAACAATTCAAAAGTTCACTCTTTACTAAATATTTCGGCCTACTGGCCTTCTTCAGTAGATGAAATACACAAATTGTTTACATTTGTGTATTTCATCTACTGAAGAAGGCCAGTAGGCCGAAATATTTAGTAAAGAGTGAACTTTTGAATTGTTTCATAATTATTCTCCCTTCGGAGTTACTTTAGTACATGTAGTTTGTAGTTTCTTTATATATTGAACGACGACACATTTTCATAGTAAAAGTCATATTCTGTAAAAAAGCAAAATGGTCGGAATAGTGAGGGAATATTTAAATTTTAGTAAATAATTATAGCAGAAATTCATTTTTACTGTAGAGAAACTGAAGTTAATAAAGCTTGAAAATGTAAACAGTCGACAGATGGCGCTGTGATGAAAATATCGCGAGATTTATATTAGCACCGGTACTTTGGGGCCACCGGTACCGTGGGGTTTCAGTATACTTGTACTTTATTTAGGACATATGAATAGCTACTTGCTTTCCCAGTCCATATGTTACTCGATTTCATGCTGAATGTCATCTGATAAGACAATCCCTATCATATAAAGCTTATCATGTAAAATAAAATTGACATCTAAACATTTACCATTTGTTTGCCATTAGAGTATATAAAATGGCTAACCTCAGTTTAAGCAAAATCAAAATCAATCCATTTGAACATGTCGCATTGAGTTTAACTCAACTTATAATGGAAATCTGAGCAATGATACTTTCTTCAACATAATAAAGATACGGGAATATGAAGACCTAAAGATATCGTGAATACATTGAACTATTTAAATACGTGTATGATATAAATCTAGTGTAGCACCATTTAGACAACTGTGTGTAACTGTATAAGGCATGGTTCCATTTTCAGATAAACGAGTTTCAAACAAATGTCCTTCAAAGATACGAAAAGGCATACAACGAGTGTATATGCTCGGTCTTTTTACAATTTCCTAAGTATCTGTTTATACATTATACTTTACAGTTTGACAATCTTTCCCGAATTATTTTCACCTAATGATTGTTTAGTTTAGTTTATATTAATTTATTTTAGCTCAATTGTGAAGAAAGCTTGAAGTACTGGTGTCATGTGGGGACGTACGGTCGTGACCTTGATGGGGCTCGAACCCGCAACCACCGGGATTAGCGGCAGACACCTTAACCTTTACACCACCGCTGTCCTCTTATGATTGTTAAACGTTATCGTAATGTTAACTGTAATTATATGCGATTATGGCGAAAATTCCCATTTGGAAAAAAAGAGATAAAGGCCACTTCGCCGGATAGGCCACATTGGAAAATTGAAACATTTTTGCGGCAGTTGTGTATTGCCCACAAATAACCGTTATGTCATGATAACAGTTATAACATTATTTATGAAACATAAATTTCAATTATAAATGCTGTATTGGTGAACTTATGATTATCTCGACCAGTGATTCACTTGAGCATCAACATCGCTAATGGTTGTCTTCTTTTCTTTCAGTCACTGGCCTACCATTTCGTTGAAATGTTTACTAATTAAGGCCTATGTAAAACTCTCTTTAAAATCATGAACATGGTTAACATTATTTATTTGTCATTTATTTCGATTATCAAAGTTATGAACTGTAGGACAGGCATTAACGGTAGATACCTTTCAGACAGTACTGTATCTATCAATCATTCATACCATATAATGAGTTTTATCGCATTAACAAGGACAAAAAAGTTGAATGGTTTCCGACAAAACACAGCAGCTTCATAACCCTTCTTTTCTAATTGATCTTGCATGAACTTGAACACTTTGATACAGTAGTTGTGTTTAGCTTCTGGTTTCTGCTTTATTTCTAATTCGATAACACGTGTGTGGATAGGAAACGTTTGGTCTTATTGTTAAATTTGTTTAGAACGTTGACGTTTAGAAATTATGCGATGATATGCTACCATTTAAAAGAAACCATTCTTGACATGTGAAACGGTCAGTCTGTTCTTAAAGAAGAAACAGTTGTTCATTTGATCTGTCTGCTATTGTAGTTTGTCTTTGTTGCAAAACGTTCCGATGTACTGCAGCTGTTGATTAGACTAAAATCAGAACCAACTGTAAAATGAAGGTTTAACGGGAGTACAACTCTAAAAGTATGACTGTACTATTTAGCTAAACTGTGTCTAGCAGGCAAGAACATAGTAAACAAGCTTTCATTAGCAATACAAAGCCAAATGACTCCCAATATGACCTTGACCTTTTGTCTGCAAGGTAGGAAAAAGAGTTATGTACATCCTGTTGATTGAAATTTGACTAATGATTTGTAAAACTCCTTCAAGTAGAGATAAGGATTATAAGTAATAAGGTCTGCCAGCAAGGCGAAACTCTTCAAGGACTTCAGGGGATATGGAGCGAAAAGTAATTACAAAACGATTTTTACTAAAATTGGTTGTTCTTGTTACATTGTGTTGATAAATGTACATGCATATAGAATGGTGTTCATGTATATAAAATATTGTCTATGTATATAGAATAGTGTCCATGCATAAAGAATGCTGCCCAGATTTAAGGAATGCTATCAATGTATATAGAATGGTATCCGCGTATATATTAAAAAAATTGAAGTATGATCTAAGATCTATTTACGTTTTCCTTCCACACATTACTTGGTAAGTTTATATCGACTGTCAAAGAAAACAAATCTTGTCATGAGGTTATATATATATATTAAATTGAGCTATAAATGATACAAGTTGTTGATTTACACGTCCTTTCTTGTGAACAACTAAACATTTAGTTAATTTGTAAAGTGTTGTAGTTTCTCAATAAATTGTACAACGATACATTTCATAGTGAAAATCGTATTCCGGAAAAATGAGAGAATATTTCAGTTTTAGTAAATGAAAATAATGTTGTCTGCACTATACTATGAACTTTTTCAATGATGTATTTCTCATTTCTTCTCCAAGTTGAAAAAATGTTAAAGCTTTCTTTAAAGATTACATTTAAATTTAAATGATTACAAAGTGTTTAAATTTTCGCGTGATAAACATTATTATTGTTTACTAAAGTACGTGTACTTTATTTAGGACATATGAACTGACACATTTAGTAATAAAATAGTTACTTGCTTTTCCCTTCCATATGTTTCTCGGTTTGATGCTGAAGGCCATCTGATAAGACATTCCCTGTCATATGAAGCTTATCATGTTAAACAAAATCGACAACTAAACATTTACCATTTGTTTGCCATTAGAGTATATAAAATAGCTATGTTCATTTCAGGCCAAAACTAATCAATCTATTTAAACATTTTTGATATTGATTGAAATGCATCAAACAGGTAAAAGAGGCACTCACTAAAACAGGTGTCAACATAAGATAACTTCAAAAACGAAAACCATTAAACTATTTGCAAGTAGTATTACTAAATCTAAAGGTTTATCTATACATTCCAGTTTGTAATCAGCGTTTAAAAATGTTGCATTCGATAATATGCTTAAAGTTGTTATTGTACAGCTAATGGCAACACTTTTAGAACAGAAAGGGGTATAACTACACAATTATGGTTGACAGGTTTAGATAACTTGCTGCAGTTGTTATATTACGTTGAGAAACGAGTATGCCAAGTATGAAGTAAATATGTTGAATGGTTAAGAAAATATTAATCTTAACATAAAACTTAAACCAACGCGGACGCCGGGACGAAAGCATTAACCCCTTTATCTCGAAAAGTTGAGCTAAAAATAAATGACCGAAATAAGAAATAAAGATCATAGATGTATATGTCTATTCACTATTGAATGAAAGGTACATTTCCTGTTGAACTTTGTCATTTATAAGCTCAACTTAACAGATGTTACTGACCATTCGTAAGCTTCCAGAGTCTGTCATTATGTCGATTGCCCATCTGTCGCCATCGATACGCCCTCATTGATCACAGGGTAATATAAGACATATTTTATAGTGCATTTTTGCGAAGTTAGAAGTACATTTCAATATGAATAATTTCTAATTGGTGTGACATGTCCTTTTTTCAAATGTAAGGATGCTCTGACTTTATCAAATAAAATCACAGTTTAGATCATATAAATGCCTAAAGCTCACACAAACTCTTTAATGATGTTTACGATTCATTTTAGGGTATATAAACATATATAAGAAAAAATTAATTGCTTTTAAGGACAAGGCCATGCAAATTTTTCATCCATGGAACGTCGTTCTCACAAGCATACATCTGATAATGAGACTTGGTTTAACTGCTATTTGCAATATCGTAAAAACAGAAGAATCATATTTTGTATAAAGTAAAATTCATAAGATATAGCACAAAGCTGATGGACATGTATATTACGGCATGTCATAAGTTTAGATGTTTAATTTGTTCACTTCTGCAGTAGATAGTTATACTTTTTGAAATTTTACACTAGGTTACATACTTCAAATATAGATTATGTGATTTTGTTAGTTGATAAGTCCATATTTTTAATCAGTTATAATCAGTTTACTGATCTGATCTAGGCTTATATTGGATTTAAAAAAAAAACGCTTGGTAAAGCAGTTTCCGTTTCAGTATCTTCATATAATCACCTTTAAGGCAGATTTTAGGTAAGGATTAGCAATGTTTCAAACTCTTACATTGTGTAATAAGTCGTAATACATTATATTGTTATATAACCGTACACATGATATATTCACTCTCTGGTCTCATGGGAAATTTAATTGTTCCAAATATAACTTGCAAACAGCAGCTGTTGGAAAATTACATTTGATCTGTAATAATATCATTGAAGAAAATAATAAGGCATATCAACGTGGCAGGTGGTACAGAAATACTTAATGCGAATTGCCTAACATTTTTTATTTAATTATTCGTTCAAATAATGTTTAAGTTCAGAATTCTTTAGGTGATAAACGGGGGGGGGGGGCTTTTAAGTGCAAGACGAACTCTTCGACCTAAGTGCTATAGCTAATTTTCAAAAACCTAGTTAAACCTCCTCTTTCATAATTTTAGTCAAATTGTAAAAAAAATGGGTTAATGTGTACTTGTATGCAAGTTTAACAGAAATTTTCTTTAATCTGGCGAATTTATCGTCTCTATAATTTTTTTAAGACAGTTGTAAATTACAGACTTGCAGGTTTAACTTTATAACAATTTTGATGTAATTAAACATGAAGTATATTGGTTATCAGAAGTTAGACCTAAATTCCAGATTTTTTTTCAAAGAAGACAAGACTTTTGTTGAGGGTGAACTCTATTGTTTACTTTCGTTTTCTTTATGTGGCTTCAAAAATATATGGCAACGACACAGTGCAAGCTTTTAAGGCTCTGCGTTTAAAGTAGATACAATTTTTTTTTCTCAGCCATTTATTAAAGTAGATAGATGTTCAGTAGAACACTTGTGTAGCCCTCTTACGCTTTGTCAGAATAACCAATAATTTTGTGACAAAATCTAAGTACAAAAAGGATCATAACTCTGTCAATTATGACCTTAACCAACAAAATTTGGCGACATCATGACCCTTATGTCATAAGCAATGCAATTTGAAAGTTTGATAAAGAAATCTTAAGAAATGGCAAAGTTATAGCCAACGTTAAGTTCCGTGACAAAATACAAAAAGGGGCATAACTCTGTCAAATAGTCAAATATGACCTTGACCTTCAAAATTTGGCGGCATAAGGAGTCTTTTGTCATAAGCAATACAATTGTAAAGTTTAATGAATAAATCTTAGGAATGGCAAAGTTATAGACAACGTTAAGTTTTTGTGACGGACGGACCGACGAACGGACAAAGAGATCCCTATGTATCGCCATTTCTCCGAAAGGGCGACACAAAAAGATGATGTTGGACACCGTTGGTGTAAATCAAGTCGTTGAAAATATGTTGGAAATGCATGAAAGTTAGGAACACACTTCTGTTAACAGAAAATATTGTAAGAAGTTTGCTACGGACACAAACAATATAGACGAGCTGTCTTACTCCCACCAGCGTGCTTATGTATTTCATGGTTTGGACATTTATAGGTCAACTCACAAAGCAACGGGAAATGAACTATTTAATCTAAGAAGGGAGAAGACATTTCAGAACATTTATTAAAGACAGTTAATGTAACATTAAAAATAAAGAGATAGCGACCTCGAGAGTGTTAATAGATTCCGACAATCAATGCCCCCGAAAGGGCCACAGTCTTGCCCTCCATTGTGCTACAATAATGTGCTATGTAATTTTAAAATCCTTCCATGCATGACAGAGTAATCATGCATACAGTATTCCATTACTTTAAACACTAAGTGTGACCTTGACCTTTGAGGTAGGGACTTGGGTCTTGCACACGACACATCCGCTTGATGGCTGACTTTGTGCCAAGTTATTTTAAAACCTTCAAAGCATAATAAAGTTATAGTCCGGACACAAAGT
Organism: Saxidomus purpurata; assembly: GCA_022818135.1. Taxonomy (NCBI): domain Eukaryota; kingdom Metazoa; phylum Mollusca; class Bivalvia; order Venerida; family Veneridae; genus Saxidomus; species Saxidomus purpurata. The sequence continues at coordinate 23,287,553 of JAFMSR010000016.1, read as the reverse complement.
AGCCTATATACAGGATTCCATTACCTATAAACTCTAAGTGTGACCTTGACCTTTGTGGTAGGGATGTGGGTCTTGCACGTGACACATCGTCTTGGTGTGCTAGACATGTGTGCATATTAGTTTTAAAATCCTTTAAGGCATGACAAAGTTACGTCCGTGTGTGCATATATGCTATTAGAGGAATCCATTACCTTCTATCATTTAGCTAGGGACCTGGGTCTGCCGCGACACTCTCTCAAGATTTGTGCCATAATTTAAAACCTTCAAATGACAAGTTACAGTCGACACGAATTTTGAAATATAGAGATTATAACCACCCCTTAGGTAGGGATTTATCTGAAACGCTATTATGTTGCTTATTGGGGGGGGGGGGGGGGGGGGTTTTTTGGGGGGGGGCCCGGGGGGGGGGGGGGGGGGGGGGGGGCGCGACGGATTTGGGGGGGGGGGGGGGGGGGGGGGCATTAATATGCCACCCTTCGGGGGCATAAAAAGGTTTATTTATGTTTTATGTGGTCTGATCATGGAAATCAGCATTTACATATTTTAATGTCACCTAAGCTCATAATTTTCTGGGTGGCTGTTATAATCGCATTTTGTCCGTCCCCTAGCTGCTGACAGACACACTTTGTTTTCTGATATGTTTTAGCCCAAATTTTAGCTCATATTAGCCAAAGGCACAGGGACCGCTGTTACACGCAGACAGATGGCATAGCTATCGGATCACGGCTAGGAAAAAACTTTGCATGTTGCTACATACGTAAATGGGACGTAGAACTATTGAAAACAAACAAAGTACCAGCTTTCTACAAGAGATTCATTGATGACGGATTTGGTATATGGATAAGCAATGCAAATGAATTAAAGTCTTTTACTAAACACATACATTCAATACACAAAAATATTCAGGTAGACCTCAGGTACAACAAACACAGCATAGTTTTTTTTCTGGATACAACCGTTCGTTTACCAAACGGACATATTTGCACAGACTTATACGTCAAACCTACAAACAATTGCATCTTCGAAAAAGCTCGTGTCATCCCCCAAGTACCAAACGATCACTGACTTATGGCCTTGGTCTATGATAACGTCGAATTTGTGAAAAGGATGATGACTTAAATAAACACAGACAAGACCTGAAACTCCAGCTAAGAAAACGTGGATACAGTGGTAGATTTATAGAGAGCCAACTACAAAAGGTCGACAAAATGGACAGCACAGATTTACTCACAAAAGTCAAGAAAAAGCAATCGAAAAAAAGGGTTCCCCATGTATTATCTTTCTCCAACGTACTCCCTATTATACATAACATAGTACATAAACACCTACATGTACTGTATAGATCAAACAAAATATGTGAGGTGTTCCGTGAGCCTCCACTAGTCGCATATCGCAGAGACAGAAATCTTTGTGACACTTTAGTTCATAGTAAAACTAATAAAGCTACACTTACAATACCAGCAACATGTGAAGATACATGTTCATACTGTGAAAAAATTATCACAACGGATGTCCAAGATACAAGTAAAAACGGAAATCACCGAATTGTCAATGATGTCAATTGCCGTGTACGTACTGTAGTGTACTGCATACGTTGTAGTTTACGTAGGAGAAACTGAGTGACAGGTTCGTGAGAGGCTGACAGAACATTTACGAAAAGACAAACCAATTATGGCACACTTTGATTTAAGTCATGATGATGGTAACCTTCAGTTTTCGGTTCTTGAAAAACTTAGCAAAGCCGAATATTAGGAACGTATTATACGACTAAGTATATGGATCAAACGGCTACAAACAGCGAGACCACACGGATGCAACATCAAAGACAGTTGAATTCTATCGCAATTGCTTGCAAATAACGTCCGTTAAAGCGGATTCAAGTAATTTTGGTGCGTAACGTCACGTTCACTTATGACGTTACGTTCGGTTTCATTATTTACTTCCGGTAACGTCAATAACGTTAATTCTAACGCAGTACCGATGTGACGTCGTTTCTGATTGGTGACGTCGTTTAAATTTGCGACTATTAAATAACGTATATATAGTCGCAAACTTCAAACGGCGTTTTAATTATCGCATTTAGACACATTGTGCGTTAGAAAAGGGATAACTATTTAGTGATTTTGATATTTGCGACTTATTGATAATTTCGGTAAATATTCCGGTCTAAAATTGAACATATTGAAAACAGAAGACTTGTGGATAAGAAAACTCAAGAATGAAACGTGCCCTAAAATATTTGATGTAAAGTTTACTTCTAGATATGTAAAACGGCTAGGTGTAATTTCGGAAATAACAAACAGGAATGCAATAAAGTAAACTGGCAAGATAAAATACTTCAATGCCTATCACTTCTTTCAAATTGGAGCAAGAACAACTGACATTTTATGCAAATATTCTTGTAATTAAATCTATAGCTTTACCAAAATGTGTATACCTGATGCAAAATTTAAAAACGCCTGAAGAAATTATAAGCCAAATAAACGCACTATTTTTTAAATTTCATTTGCAGATGTCGGTCGATCGGTCGGTCGGTATGTCTGTCTGTCCGTCCGTCTACAAACTGGTTTTCGGATGATAACTCAAGAACGCTTGGGCCTAGGAGGTTTGTCATGACCAGCAGATGACCCTATTGATTTTGAGGTCAGTAGGTCAAACTTCAAGGTCACGTTAACCTGTTATTGTAAAACAGTTTCCGAACGGTACCTCCAGAACGATTGGGCCTAACATCTTGAAACTTGATGTGGAAGTTGGTCATAACCGGTAGAGGACCCCTAACAGTTTTGAGATTAGAAGGTCAAAGGTCAAGATGTCAGTGACCCGGAATTGTAGAATGGTTTCCGCTCAATAACTTAAGTTTGGAGTGACCAATTGCAATGAAATTTGATTTGTAGGTTTGTAGGTAGTTTGCGGGGATAGGAAGCTTGGGTTGCATTTTGGGTCACAAGGATAAAGGTCAAGGTCACTTTTACTAAAAATAGAAAATTAGTTTCCGCTTAATAACATGAGTTAGAAGTGACCAATTGCAATGAAACTTGGTGTGTAGGTAGCTTGCATGGAGAGGAAGATATTTAAAAAAAAATTCTTTTAGATTTTCATATTGTTTTAAGCAATAAATTTGTATATATTTTTTTCGAGGAGGGGGAAGGGGGTGGGGGCGATTTTAAATTTTTTTTAGGTCAAGGTCACTACTAAAAATAGATTTTTTTTTTCATTATTTTTTTTAGTTTTTAATTGTTTTCAGCAAAAAAATTAGGGGTCAAGGTCATGGTCACTGTTACTAAAAATCCTTTTTTCAATTTATTTTTCTTAGTTTTTTATTGTTTTTTAGCAAAAAAAATATTTATGGACTTCAAGGTCACTTCGTAAAAATGATTTTTTTTTTCGAATGTTTTATTTTCTTTTTTAAATTATTTTTTATTCTACAATTTCTACAAATGCTGTTTTCACGCATTTCACACTGATTTTTACTTTAAAAACTGTTCCTATCATAGTGCAAATTTTGCATCAAGGGGGACATACATGTTTTACAAACAGCTCTTGTTTAGATAATTCTCGTAGATTTAACTTTCTTGGCTTCAGAACAGTAGTCCTGAGGATGTATTTTCCCTCCAGAGCAATTGTTTCGTTTTTATTTCCTCATTCCCAATTAAGCATTTCAGTGATAAGGAAGAGGAATAAGGAGTGGATTTATACGGTTTCGCAAACAGGATTACGTCTGCATTGAGAAATAACGATTATTTTACTAGAAATAAAATTTGCACGTTGAAATAAAATTACTTTTGCTTCAAAAATACCACTACATGACATTTTATAATTTTATAAAGTAAAGACTTTAATCCAAATTATTTTTGAGTAATAATTAGAGAATATGGTTAATACCACAGGAGACGAAGTCTGTATGAATTCAAATTTAGAGAAAATTGGACCAAACGCTAAGTTCAACATTTGTCAACGTATTTCCTGCCATTACATTTCTTGACTCGTAACAAACATTCTGTAACTTCTGTTTCCATTAAAATAACCAAATCAGCATCTACATTTATGTTTGTTACTTCCTGTTTATTTCTTGTGTACTTTACTTCTTGTTTATTTACTTCTGTTTCATTTCTCTCCGCATCTTCTCTGGCACTGTTTCCTAAATTTCACAAACTTGTTTTAGTAACTGAAAATACTGGAAAAAAACATTAGTCACGGCATTTTAGGTATTTTTAGATATCAAGGCATTTTCGTGCGTGTGTAATAAGGCACGCTTATCCAAAATACCAAAAACATTAAAAGAAGAAGTATGAAAATACATACAAGTACTAATATTCGACCTGAATTTAAAGGCAAGCTTTGATGGATGATTTATATCATAAATGTGAGCAAAGCTAACTTATATTTGGATCTAGCCAGATTACAACCAACTGCCGCATATACATTGTATGTAAAACAGAATATAATTATACTCCCATTCGTTAATAAATGTTACAATTCAGTTTTTACAATAAATAATTCGGATCATAAAATGTTTAAAGTTAAGTATACTTCATGTCTGTTTAAAAAATATCTTATTTTAAAAACAATTGCCTTTGAAATGAAGATTTCAGTCACGATGTTCTACTGTATAACCAATATTACACTGAAAAATATAATGATTATTTCCATCGAACTATCACGGAAACTTTACAATTTTAATAGAAATGATTTTAAATGTATATTCTTTCTATCTTTACAAACTCGTGGGTGTAAAAATATTGAGCAAATAGAATAAATGACGTTACAGTAAACTGATTCCCACAATTTATTTCCAATGTATATAACTATGGAAATTGTTTAAAAATATCATATCACTATTCCATATACATGTAAACAAATGAAACATAGATATAACAGTTATCTTTACTTTGAATTACTGTTTCCTGCTAAGTCTGTGATCAGCTTTGTTTTTGAGGGTACATGCGAAGATCTATCATTTGCATGTTTTTGGATAATATTTGCATACATCGGATAAAATTCGTTAATTTTCTGCCGCGATGATGAAGATGTTGAGTTTGAGCCACGACCGAGGATTTCATTGTTTTCAAAGTCTTTATCCATTAGAATAACTTGGCTGTTTTTAGGTCTTGTAAACGGAGTGTTGTAATTACCTTTTCGATTACTGGATAACATTAGACTGCCCTGATATTTACGTTTTGTAAGCAGGCTAAGCAGAGCATTCCTGAATTTACTCGACACAAAATTATACACTATTGGATTTATAGCATGGTTGAAATAGAATAGAATTCTCACAGAATATACAATATTAAAGTATTTATGAATTCCAAGGCTATATATATCATATTTATCAGCAAATGTGAACCAAAGGCTGATCGTTCTGTATGGAACGTGAAAAACAAAGAAAACCAACACTAAAGAAGTGATTATGTTTATAACTTGGGCGCGCAATCTGCGTCGATGTCTGCAATGCGAAGAATTCCTTACCCCTTCATCACTGACGTCATCTTTAGTTATGTGCAAAATATAGCATATCCGACAGTAGAGTATCAGCAAGATGAGGAACGGAATCACGAAAAATAGAAAACATAGCAATGTCACATAAAACGTGCGCCATCTTGGAAGCATTGGTAGTCTACATACTTTAATTGGTGTACCGTCAAAGTGTCTTGAATCCTTGTAAAGTGCTATATAGAACCACGGTATGTTAGAAACACCACATATTAACCATATCACTGGAACAATTTTGATATGCTTATAAACGTTGTCGCGAATACCACGTAATGGTTGGCACACCACTTTGTACCTTTCCGCGCTTATGGCGACCAACGTCAACACAGATGCATGTACTACTGTGTTTTCAAGAAATGGCACCAGGGAACCTGAAAATAAGAAATAAAACTTGCAGGTATCTGGCAATCAAAGAGACATATTGAAAATCTTTAAAATATGTACATTGCCTCATTCCGCATAATCAAAATGAGATTTTTTAAATTCATTAAGATAGATTTGCATTTAAAGAAATTAAAAAGGTATTGTTTAAAATTGAGGCCTATGATAATCTTTTGAGGACTATATAATATTTCATCATTGCTTTTTATATGGCATATCATTATGGTAGGTTCAACATTGCAAATAACAAGTTTTCTTAGATAAAGTCTCTACAGTTTCATTTATATTCCAATTTGTTGTTTAAATATCTATTATTTATTTCAAATGACATATGGTTAACGTTAATCTAAAATCTATACAGCAATGTCTTAATAGTGTTTTCCCCATTAAATTCCCGTTAGAAGGATTTTAGTGTTGTCTGCACACGTGTTTATATTTATTTCACAATATCTGTCATCTGAGGCAAAATTCTTCACAAAGAGTTACGAGTAAACTGCTATTTCACTGGCACCACAGTACTGAACTGCCCATTAATCTTAACAAAATACCAAAAAATAAAAAAATATACCTAAATAACACCCTATCACGAAAAAGTACATAAAAAATGGTAAAAAAGTCATTTTTTGATACACTGTTCTATATTAGTCACATATGAATTATACACTGTTCTATATTATTCACATATGAATAATATAGAACAATGTATTCGGGGGTTTGTTAGAAAATGACTTTTACCATTTTTCGTGTATGTTTTCATGATAGGGTGTTATTTAGGTTTACTTTTGGTATTTTGTCAAAATTACAGGGCAATTCAGTACTCTGGTGCCAGTGTGCTATTTAATTAATTATATACTAAACAAAACTTCTAACGCACCACCTTTTTCTTTTTTCATTTAATTATCGACCCTTCCAATATGTAGGCTTTTTCCTAGCTATCAATGCAAGAACTCTATCCTGTCTTGCATTTACGAAGACATTTGGTAAATACTTCCGTTGTGTGAATTTCAAAATGATCGAGTGATACAAATTTCATATGAAAGAGAATTTTAAGACGGGCTTCTCGAGGAAGAGCATCAAGGCAATTACCAAATTGCTAATGTTAAGTCTCCTATTGTTTAAACTTTAAATTAAGATTCTCTGCCATATAATTTTTAGCACTCGATCATTATGAAAATTATGCAACGAAAGTATCTATCATGTTGTCTTTATAAAAGAAGACATGGAACATGTAGCTTTTGTACAACGATAGCTAAAAACAAGCTGGCAGATATGGGAAGGGTTGAAAATTAAATAAAAAAGAAAAGTGACAGGTGGTGCGTTAAAGCGTTATAACACATGTATACATTTACATGTACAGTCGCTTTTGCTTTGTACAAAAATGTGTTACTGAATTTCGATAACAAACATATTTTTATCTGACAATAACAAATTTTCAAACGAAAACAGCGATCTAACCTGATAAGGTAACATATTTCAATTTTTAAAAACCGACTCAATACCTAACATATAGAGGATGTTCTTATCTGATGAAGTAACACATTTTGAAAATTAAATTTCCGCCCTCTAAAGCCTAAAATAATGAAACAAAAATATATGTAAATTGCACCCAAAACTGAAGATAAAACTATCGTCAAATTGAATCATAATCTATTCCGATACATGTGTGTATTTATATTGTATATACATATATTCTTTCTTGATATGTTAATCTATCATATGGTTTATTAAGTATCCAATCTTTCAGACTGAACATGAGATAAATTATTTAGAAACAGCTAGTGGAGCTGTTATAAACAGATTATGGTGTCTGCCGCTCATCCCAGAGGTTGTGGGTTCGAGCCCCATTGTGGTCACGACCGTACCTCCTCAAATGAGACTAGTACTGGTTTGTTCGAGGAAGTGAACTCGAGAGTGACTCAATAAAATTCAAGCTTTCTTCACAATTGAGCTAAAATAAATTAGTATAAACTAAACTTATTAAAAGTCGCCTAATAACAATGATCATTATGAAATCAGCAGCAACATACAAAGTAAAGATATTTATTTCCTATACATTCATAGCAAATTGGGACTTATTTTTAATGTAATATGTGCATTGAATATTTACAATACTTTCTTAGAAACTGCTTAGCATAAAAATACCTGCCAACCAACCAATTTTAGTTCAAGAGAACAGCCTTTATTTCCGATTGATAACGCTATTTTAAATACATCGGAGAAAAAGACCAGACAAAATCATTCCTCATGTCAAAAATTTCCTGCCAGACATTCAAAACATCGACACCATGCAATAGTTCAATATATTTTTCCTTCCCGTAATATATCATTACTAATTGAGATATATATTTGTCGTATTGCCTTAAACCCCAAGAAATAATAGCAAGTCCATTTAAGAAGAAAATTCTGCAGAGATAAATTTAATTTATAAATGGCGTTTCGAATAAGAAGACTGTTCACTACGTCGTATATCTAAAATTACATTGATTTTGTTATTTGTATGATTAATATTCTTGTCACAATGTGGTTAAGTTGCATAAAGAACAATTTGTTTTGTAAAACTCATTTATTCACTGGTTTAAATGAAGTGTAGAGTAAACGTAGTCATTTAGATTTCGGCTATTTGGGCAGCTTTTTTCGAGGATATTACGGTTTCAGCGTTGTCTACTGTGCATTGTTAGGACAAGTCATCATACATAAACCTTTTTCCAATCTCCTTATAGCAGAGGCTGAACGGTGTAAGGCGCTCTACTTTGCATTCTTATGGACTATGTCATCGTATTGTATAGTTAAGAATCCTGGCTTCTGTATTGTTATCAATTTATGAATGTTCAAAAACATGATTGCAAGACTGGCCTCCATCTACCTTTTCTGCGATGGTTGTAAACTTTTGTGTAATCATATGTTTCTTACATCACTGTAACGTTATCGTAAATGAACTGTTTTGACCTAGAATTTCTCAACACAATCACTTGAATCTTAATTATTTGCATACGGTTGAACCTTTAATGTCCTTTGATACTTTTTTGTGGATTTACTGGGTAGGCCGATTCAGCACTGACATTTTCTACATAAAAGTAAAATCAACGAATTCAAACACCTACGAACAGTATTTCACAAAACATTTCACGAAATGTTATGCCCCAAAATGTGCATGCGATTAACATCAATGAAACAACGCATTTTTTTTTATCGTACTTAAAGTTTCATCCTTTGCTAAAAGGGAACTCGTCATATGTCAAGTTCTGTTCACTAATATGCATCCCAAATAAACTTTAAACACACAGTGATAAAAGATTCCGGTTTGTCAATACTATCAAACTACAAACAATAAATTAATTATTGCAGTAAATTTAAAGAATAGTGTGTGTTATATTAACATCAACCACAAGATAGGGGAAATGGTATTTGTATCTTGTGATTTGTTATCAAATATTTTGAATTTACAATAGCTTTATAGCGCCGAAAAAGAGTCTATAATAAACTAAGTTAATACCACAATTAATTGATTATAGACAGTTTTATTTCAGTGTTGTTATTGCATCATTGTCTAGTTTAATGTAGACTATTATCACAGCATTGCCTTTTCATTCTCCGCCTACATCTATGAGTAATTATTAAGTGCCACTGTTTAGTCACCATTTGGCTAAATGTCCTTTGTTTTGTGGCTTCCGATCTCTTTCATGATGTCATGTGATGTGAGTAGGTTTTTTTTAAAAACCTGCTCAATAAAAACAACTGTCAGTCGCTTTTTAAACCGTACTGACTTGTGACGTTATGACTCTAAAGTTAAGTTATACCAGTAAATGACAAAAAGTATACGAATGAAAAATGTATTGTTTTTCAAAGAAAGAATTACTTCCTACAACAAACTAAGTCAAGATTGTAGACATTGATCTTATTTTTTCTAGGACTATTGTATTGCGTCACGGTCCAGATTAATTAAGAATATTATTTCATCTGTGTCAGTTATTACCACGCTTACAAGGTTGTTAACATTGATCTTATATTTTTCTAGGACTATTGTATTGCGTCACAGTCCAGATTAATTAAGAATATTATTTCATCTGTGTCAGTTATTACCACGCTTACATCAACGTGTAAACATTAATTTACATGTTATGACAAAATAACTTCTGTTTATGTACATACTTAGTTAAAGCTGCTTGTTCTCAGATTTTGCTGAAATAAGAAAGTTAAGTCTGACATTAACGTATTTTAGAACAAACATCAAATAAAATGATTCCAGAACAAATTCTTGTAAATTCTTTTTGTATATTTTGTTAGCTATTCGCTACGAAATTAGTTATGCTTTACGAACACTTTTGAAATTCCAGTATAAACATGCACTGTACCAAGTTGCTAAAATTGCTATGTAGATTTTACATGTATGGGTTAATCTTCTAGCCCGTAATTATTACATTTTATGTTTTAGTATATCATTTTTGAGGATTTTTCTTCACCGAACACTGAACTAGCAGCTTATCAAAATGTATGTCTAGTCTCTTTGGCGGTGAAATGCGTGCGACATTGTCCTTGACCATAATATTAGAAATAAGTGTCACGTGATAATTATAACGCTCCACAGATATGCTCCCAGATGTTTGTTATACAATACAGAGCTTCGTCTGGAAGTAAATATTTCCTGGACGAATTTTATGTTTTCATGTACAAAGCTTTAAAATACCTGCTTTATATTTATAGTATAAATCATATTGCGAGTTATTTGACGAATTTAATTCAGAAAGGTGTCTTGGAATTAACCCTAAGCTTTTTGTAAGAAATTATATCATTTCAACGGGGTTGAAAAAATGTGTTTTCTACATCGTGTTAATCTAATTGATTGATTGATCGAATACACCTGTTACGTTAGAGGCAAATAACAAAAAATTCCTAGCGCTATATCAATTATAGCAAAGGCATCTAATCATCCTGAAACTAATTCAGTGGTATTCAAGTGTCGTAAATGAGTTTCTCAAGTATTTCAGCAATCAAATAATGCTTAAAATTAAGTGCATTAATGGTTAGTTTACAGGTAAATATGTTGTTTTTTGTGGAAGTAACAGTTATAGATTTGAAAAACGTTTTTGACTGTATAAGTTGTTCAATCGACATATCTTTGAGTGTAAAAAGTTTGCTCATTTAATTGATTCACAGCAGGAGCCAGCTAATTTAATATTACGTCTTAATAAAAAGCACATGAACTTCAACAGATGAATTCCGTCGAGCCAATTCCCATCAATCCAGAGTTCTAATTGTCAGGATATATAGCAATATCATATATGTACGTCACAAAGAACCACACACTTCTTGATATACTGAGATCAAATGTAATACTGTCAAATTGTATGACGCAAGCTCATTTGTATATCTAAATATTATCTTTTTCTATCTAAATTAAGAAAATCGGAGCAATAATTAAATCTAAAATCCATAATCTTTATTACTTATTTATTCATTTATAAAACAAACTGAATACTGGGTAAGGATAGTGCTTTCCCTAGCAGCAATCTTGTCTTACTTGTTTTATGCTTAATTTAGTAAGCTTATCTGAGGGCTTTCGAATTCTCAAAAGTGTCGTTAATTAGAGCATAAATTGTCTTTTACGAAATGCCTGATTTGTCGAAATGTTTCTTGAATTTAGTCTTCGCGGATTATCTATATAATATACACATTGCATACGTTTATTTGGATGATTTATGATGTAAAATGTATATATAATTACTTTAAAAGTCATAAGTCGTTTATGAACCATGCGAAACTGTACTCGTTAAATGAATATTAATTTCAAACAAAATGTCAGTTTTGTTCTTTCCAGTATAAAGTTAAAAGTGTTCAATTATCTGACTATAAAACTGTCTCATTTTAGTGTTCTTATTACGTCACATTCCGTTATTATTTTATCCGTGTCACTTTCGAATCAGAAAACATCAACATGTAGACATTTTATGGCTTCTTACAAATAACATACATTTGTTTTGATGTAGACGTCTGTTTTTCTGGAGACTTGAAGTCCCAGGGGCACAATAACAAGTGACTGTTTTTTTTTACAAAGAAAGATGTTTTACCGGCGGAAATGATTTTCTTTTGTGATAAAATTCCTTACTTTGCTTTATCAATTGATAAGAACATGTACATGTTAGAAATATAGCACATTTTTAAAAATGTTTTTGCAAAAAATAAAAAGGTTTTTCTTACAGTTCTTCTTCGTGAAGAAACGACTTGAATACGAAAGGAAGGCATCCGTCAACATTGTTTTAGAGCAAATACAACAATTATTTAAACATGATGTCACCTCTTTTCCAGCTTAGTCTTAATTCGATCACCACTCTAACGTATTGATGCGTTAAGCGATAAATTAGATAATTAAATGCAAATACATATTGTTGTATGGTGCCATATTTTTGCTACAGGAAAGCCAGCTAGCCGCTTCCATACCTGAAAACATATCATAGTATATCGAAATTTTCCGCAAAGATTATCTCCGTCAGAGATCGGCAGTTTCCTTAAGATATTATTGCGATAACGTCCGCTGTTATGTAGATTTTTTCATTAATGCAACGAGCTGCCATTTCTAAGCTTTATTGCTTTCATGAAACTTATTTCAATGGCACCAACATTCCCGGACCAAACACCATCATGTTCTGAGAGACTTATCATAGCTCACCCGGAAATATGAGAAAGATGATTGAAATAACTATCTATGAAACTGTAGCTGTTACGAACATTAATGTGAAAGTTTCTGCTGAAAGATTTCCAGGAACTCAGACAACATTTTATGAAAAATTTATTCTTTTCTATGACAGGATAATTAATTCTGGCAAGTAAAAGCTATATAGCTATAAGTTATCTAAATAATTCGAATCTTTCATAGGAAAAGTCGCATAAGTCTAAATTTTCCTTGCAATAAAATGCAGTTATTTACAGTACCCTAACTGTTGTGTTTGTGTTAGTTCCAATAGATGTTTTTAGCGTCTGACAGTTTATAGTTAACATCGTCATTTGGATTTTAAAAATATCTTCTTGGAAGGTTGACAATATTTCATTTACCTCATTGCAGAAATAAATCACGATGCATTTGAGAAATGTGTTTAAAAATGCAAATTTTTCCTGAAAGGTATAATATATCATGAAAGCTACCTAGTTACTAATCGTCACCGCTTCGCAAAAGTATGCCAACAAACATTTGATGAATAATTTTGAAATGAGACAAATTAATTGCTAGACAAATTGCTCTCCTTGGTATTACACACAAGTACTGTCTGTGTTGTAATTATTGATTTATTAATATATATTGTGAACTGTTTGTTCTTAAAGACTTTTTTATTAAGAGCATGAACTGTTTTGCATGATATATGTTTGCCTTGTCGTGATGGTGGTTGGTTGGTATCAGGAATAGTTGTGACGTTTTACGATGAGTGATGAAGGTCATTATGCTGGAAATAGTGTTGTAAACATCATTTATGTGAATTTGATGAATCGTGTATGTCCAAGCAACATGACATTGTAAGATTTATTCAAAGTGCTCGTGAAATAGTTATGGACAAAATGTAAGTCGCGATAATAACTAAAACCCGTCCGATTGATCTAATACGTCCAAATCATCAAATGCCCTTAAACAGATTCTTGTGTATATATATACTCAAACGCAAAAGAAAGTGTGGATAGAGGTTTTTTCTTTATTTGCCTGATATCCATTATAGAAATTATATGATGTTTGGTATCACTGTTTAGCTTATTCAATTGCCTACAAACCCAAAGTCATTGTTTTTAAAATAGCGGTTTCTATAGATGCACAGAATTCGGTTACATGTATCAAGGGTCAAAATGAAAAATACGCAAACTGTGATATTGATGTTATTGTGAGTATAATCACATTTTGAAGCTCTCCTACTGGTTTTGTTGTGATTATTTGATTAATACCGGGTATGGCCACCAGTTTGTCGGATAACCTGTACAGTACGACGTCTCATGGAATTGACCTAACGTTGTACAACGTGTGCAGGAATGTTGTTCCATTCGATCTGCAGAGCATTTTGTAGCTCCTGCAAATTGTTGACGACATGTCTTGACCTAACTCTACGACCAAGAAGATCCCAAATATGCTCGATTGGGTTGAGATCAGGAGAAACGGGGGGGGAAAGGAAGGATTTTAAGGAAAAATTAAAAAGATTTTTTTTGAATAAGGGGTGGGTTATGGGCACGAGCATTGTTGTGAATCAATATGCAAAATGGGGAAGGGGGTTGTGGGGGTTTGGGGGGGGGTTGGGGGTTTTTTGGGTGGGGGGGGTGCATGGTGCTGATTAACGAATGGAACAGCTACTTAACACCTTGGTCTTAACATCTGGTATTGCCATTAACATTGACCAGATCAGTTTTCCTGTTTCCCATGATCCCGTCCCAAACCATTACACTGCCCCCGCCAAACCTGTTTCTCTCTACAACACAGGCGTCAGCAAATCGCTCCCCTCTCCTCCTAAATACCCTCACCCTCCCATCATGATGACTCGGGTTAAACATTGATTCATCGGAAAAGACAATTCTATCCCACTGACGTCTTTGCCAACGGAGATGAAGCCGTGCCCAGTTCAAACGACCAACGCGATGACGTCGTACGAGCACATAACCAACGTAAGCTCGTCTTGGTCTGATAGGCCGAACACAATGACGCAGACGCCTCAGAGCGGTGTCCCTGCTAATACTGTACTGTTTCGCTGTAGCGGTAGCGCTTTGGAAACGACGCCTGGTGTGCGTCAGTTCAAAATGAAGGTCTAAACTGACGTAAGTTACACGAGGCCTGCCGGTTCGATGAGGATCGGCAACTGTTCCTGTTTGCTGGAACCTGGCACGAAGTTTACTTACTTTTTTTTCTGTGGCAATTAAATGCCCGTGAAACATTATCGACGGAGTCACCTCTGCTAAGCATCATCAAAGCCTCAATACGTTGACACCGAGAGAGTCTGGGCATTGTGAGTTTTGAAAATATTCAAATCGCTGTGTGTTTTTCTCACTCCTAGAAGTTGGAAGAAAGTAATGAGAGATTATTCGACCGATTTCACATTTGTCGAGACACTGCATGGGCAAATCATGCAAAAAGCTTGTATAGGGACGTTACGTAACATTCAACCATATACTGACCGATGTAGCCATTGTTCAACACAGTGACAGGCGTGCTTCACATGATACACATATGAAAGGTTTATAATCGATATAACTTTAGTTATCTTAGAAAGAAACGTGCACATTTTCTTTTGCGTTTGAGTATACATTGTAGTACAAATAATGGCTTACACATATTCATGATGATAAGATAACAGTTGTGGCCTCTAGAATATCAACAACGTTTTTCTTTGATTTGACCTTGTACCCTAGTTTGGGTGATCCAGATTTCGAACTTGACCTAGAAATCATTCAGTGAAAGATTCTGACCAATGTTCATTTTGATTGGTTACTAGACCTAAATGTGGTCTCTTGAGTGCTGACAAGTTTTTTCTTTGATTTTATAAATTGACGTAGCTTTTAACCTCAGGTTACACAAATTCGACCTTGACCTAGAAATCATAAAGACAAACATTCTGATCAATATTCATAATGATTGTATAATAAATGCGCCCCCTACCGTGTTAACAATGTTTCCCTTTGAGTTTACCCTGTGATCTAATTTCTAACCCCAGGTGATGCTGATTCCAACAGGACTTAATCATTATAATGAAAAACATTCTGTCTAATTTCAATGATGACTGGATAATAATGTGGCCTCTAGATTCCTAACAAGGTTTCTCTTTGATTTGGCCATGTGACCTAGTTTTTGACCCAATGTGACCCAGATTAGAAATTCACTTAGAAATCATTTAGAAAAAAAATTCTGACTAGTAGTCATGATGATGGGTAAAAATGTTGCTGATTGAGATAAAAGGTTTTTTCTTTTATTTGACCACGTGACCTTGTTTTTGATTCCAGGTGACCCAAAAGTTGAAGTAGAAATAATTAAGACACACATTCGATAATTTGGAAATAACTGTGATTTCTATAATACTTACAAGGTTTCTCTTTGTGAAATGTTTGATCCTAAAAGACCAAGATTTAAACGTGACCTAGAAAACATTGAGACAAATATGCTGACATATTCTCTTAATGATTGGGAAATGAATGAGACCTCTAGGCTTTCTTTGATCAGACAATGTGATATAGTTTTTGACCCTTGATGACCTAGTTTTAAACTTGATCTCAATTAATTTTATAAATACATACATTTTTATCAAGTTTTGTGAAGACCAGGTAGAAAATGTGGTCTTTAGAGTGCTTACAAAGATTTTTTTCCAAAGTTTGACCCTGTGACCTAGTTTTTAAACCAAGATGATCCAGTATAAAACTCGACTGAGATCTTAGCAATGTGAATATTGTCACAAAGTTTCATTAAAGTTGGACTGAAACTGTGCCCTCTAGAATGCATACAAGAAATTGTTGACGGGCGGACACACAGATAAACTTACCTATGCCGGACAATCATTGATTTAAAAAATGCATTAAAGTGACATTATGCGCATCTTACTGCACATAGTGTATTTTTGGTGACAGTTTTATAAAAGCAATTTTCGGTTGCTGTGCATTTAAATGTGTTAAACTAATGATAATGCCGCATTAGTATTTGAAGTTGGTGCTTTAGAAATAAAAAGAAATGGACTGATAAAATATAATTCCTTTCTTGGCAGTGATCTCCCTTGTGTTATTAGGTTATTAGTTTTGTTGCCGGTAGAGATTTCGGCAGTGGAAGGGAAGCAACTCCTGCATGCAGTTGTTTATTTCTTAAATTGACTCCCCCAGTCAAAATATTGAAAGTTATTATTTCGTACTGGTAGCAGAAAGAGTTAGTTGTATTGGGTTAAAAGCTATTATTTCCTCTACCCTTTGTACACACACCTATTTTAGTTGAATTTTTACTTGAAACAAGATCAAGGCAGTTCAAAGAAGTTGCTGAAATATGAAATATTAGAACTACAATTACAAAATGTATATTAGCCTCAGTGGGTGTTGAAATGTTTCACTGAAAGCTAATGTCTGGAATCTTTTTATTTGCCTATTAAATCAGTTTATTCTAGAAATATATATTCGTTTGTCTATTGGGATGTCCTGATTTTGTCACTTTATGTAACGTTGATTCATGTTTACGCCTGCGCAAGTTGAACAATTTCAACTAAGGCTTATGCAAGTCACACAGACCCGCACATTCTTCAAACGTTTACTAAATCCTCGCTTATTAAAGAGGTATTCTTGAAACAAATGTAGTAATATGTATGTACACCATTGTATTTTACTTAAGATTTTGTAACATGATATATTTCACTTTGAAAATGATGTACAGGTGACATTTAGGCCCGAATAGCCGGGTGTTGTGTATATTGATTATCTAATGTAAAACATGTAACTATATTCGGTATAACACATGTTATGTTGATAAACAACTGACTGACTGAGGACTGACATATGGATAGAACGCCAACAACTGAAAATCTCAGTATAAACATATAACGTAGCTATGCCGCTACTAACAGTTTCAATCGATTTTTGCAAATTGCTACCTAGATTGATACTTATGTTGTCGATTTAAGTCATTACATTTTCATTTTATGTTTTAGTGTATCACTTTTTAGAAATTAATTTTTCACCGGAAACTTCGAACGAGCAGCTTATCAGTAGGTTTTTTTTCAGATGGATTTTAAGAAGTTCAGTTTTTCTCAACCGGGCAAATCTATTTCAGTCTGTTATCGTTTACCAAGAGCAGCTCTTTGAGATGCATATACATATGCATATACAAGCGAAGAATATAATACACAAGACGTGTTCTTACGCCTATGCAATAATAGCATTTTTATATTGAAGTTCATTTTACTGCGATACTTTGATCATTGTTGTTAAAATAAGTTGATAAAAATGAAATAATTGTATCTTGAAGGAAAGCAAAGATGTCTTGGCAAGTTCATCAGGTGAGAAATCCCGCGATCGGCCGGCACTATAAACAATCTAAACGACGAATTGGAGAAAAACTTTTGAACCTTAATTGATGTACACCGAACCGCAAAATAAACGCAACGCATTTCTTTTTTGAATATGTCCGCCGTAATTATATTTTACTGACGCAAACGTATTTGAATATTATTTATACATGTAAAATATTACTATGCCACTAAAATTTATTGAAATCATCGTACCGTGACACCTGACTGGCACATTAATACAAAAAGCACGTTTTGCACGTGCGCGTTGAAATTAAGTAAATTATTTTTAAAAAATCGATAATTTCTTGACCAGTTACGATTTTACAATTAAAAAACACCCAAAAATATATTTAGCTGACATAAATTGTATTTTGCAATGCCACGACTTCCGGATAATTTGCGAAATCAGGCTGTCGGGATACACGAGATATTGACAATGTGTGAAAATTGAACTTGTTGGTAATGAATTTTGACATTATGAAATCCGGGTTATCTGTTGTTCTATTTTAATGAAATTTGCACAGTATGTAGGTAAGGTACCAATGAAACGAAATAAACTCGTTATTTATCATTTGAATTGTTTATTTTCAAATTATATGTGTTTCCCCAACTGTTGCGTTTATTTTGCGGTTCGGTGTATATTTTTCACTAAAGAGTATTAGTAAAAGGGACTTGCAAAAAATTCTTAAACAGCGTTGGAAATTACATTTGTTTATATTATCTTTGTAAGTATTAAAAGTGTTAAGCCGAGATAAAATGTATGTGGCCTGTTATTTGTTCTTGATATATTACGTCTGAGTGTTATTTTATAACTCATCATTGAAGAGAATTTTCTCATTAATCTTATGTCGCGACGTAATGCCCTGGTCATTCCGAAGGATGGATATTTAGCAACAGGAACTTCATCTATCTTTACCACAATGTTCAAGCAAATATCTAAAAACTGGTAGATGTTTTATCACAAATCTTTTACGACAGAAATATGTACTAGATAGAAACCTTGCAACGTTACGAAATAATTACGTAACTTGCAAACAATCAAACCAAAATCGCACCAATCTTATCCGTTTATAGTTTGAAGAAAAAAGGCAGTTAACTGGTTGTAGTCCTTGCAACTATCAGGGCTATTACTTGTGATATTTCTCTAAGAGTAATATGTTTTTTAGAAAGGTTAATTAATAACCAGATGGATATCGCAATTATTATGCAGGCAACGCTAATCTTTACACGAACCTAATCCGGATATGGTATGGCAAATACACGACAACAACATTTATCACCACCCAAAGGGCAATTGTTATGGAAAAACATTCACACCCTAGAACAAAGACCACTAATTGCAGGAATCATGACGGTCTTTGTTTACGGTCTGTCTCTCCTAGTCGTTGGTCCTTATCTGATTGCTGTTCTTTGCAGACAATAAAAATGTTGAGCCCCATGCAAAGAACGTTACTGTAATATATCTTATCATTGTTACACAATATGAATGTTGCTGTCAAAAGGTTCTTTTTCAAAGCAGCAATCTATGTTTTAGTTAACATAATTACTGTAAACAAACGCTACATATAAATAATACAAACCGGCAAACAACCTATATGAAAATTACAGTGAATTAGACCACCTGCATTACATCAATTCTTCTAAATTCATTTGTACCTCTTTCGACACGAACATGATTCTAAGCACGGTACCGATGCATTTCAAACTCTGAGTGAAAAGCTACCTGTTGCCATATCAAATCACTGATTGGTGAATATCTAGGAAATAACATTATATTAAGAAATGATATTTGAATTGATAATCCCACAGTCTGTTTTGTAGAGATAATGCATGTATGAGATGTCAGATCAACAAGAAATAACCCAGATAAGCGTTCATTTTCTAGAAACATTGAGTAATAGATTCGTTTAGAAACAGTTTTTTCTTCAACTGAAAATTTATTTTATCTTACATGAAAGAATTCGCGTAACATTCTGTAGAAATATTTGTATATAAATCATTATTAGCAGTGTACATTTAAAAGGAAATGAGAGATATGTGGCAACAGGGGGCCAGACAGACCTGTGTATTCAAAGTAGGGGTCCTTGCCAATGGAATACTACCTACTGTTTTTCACAATCAGCTACTGCTTTGTTAGAGTTGATAAATGTAATAAAAAGAGTTTAAGAACCTTTCACATTAAGCTTTACTGACTACAATTATCATCTCAGAGGTCGAGTATAGGACTCGCTTTCCATAGTACTTATATTACACAAAAAGATGGACCCTGACGCGTACATCTCACTCCGAATGATTCTCATGAAATCAAGGGTACATGCTAGAAATGTATCAAGAGAGAGAGAGAGAGCTTTAAATTTCTCGTCTTGCCTTAGGGCAACTAGCAACATGGCACAAATTAAGATAGAATCCTGGAGTTTTCGAGTAAGCAGAACTGCCGTAAAATCTCGATAGGGATTGGTTCACATCGGCATTTATTATGAGAAAATTACAAACATGTCTTATTTAAGGTTTTAAGTAACAAATAATGGTACAAAAATATGTTAAATCTCCAGATATAAAAATGCAATAAAAAACAGAAATACACGCAATGACGATGAAGTGGTATTAGGCTGAACAGTCTTTAGCAACTTTTTTCATGTTTATTCAATGGACGGTTCCAGTGTTTACATTGATATAACAAGAGCACCGCCTGGGGTGCCGGACGCTCGTCTGATTTTATCCTTTTAAGTTTATTTATCACTTTTTTTGAAGTAACAGTATCCTTGACCTTGACCCCAGAACACAATCCAACAAAAGGTTTTTATAATATTAACTATACTCACCAAAAATGTAAACTTTACACTTTTATTATACAAATATTTAACTCAATATTAAAGTGACATTATGCGCATCTTACTGCATATAGTGTATTTTGGTGACAGTTTTATAAAAGCAATTTTTGTTTGCTGTTCATTTAAATATGTTAAATTAATGATTATGCCGCATTAGTATTTGAAGTTGGTGCTTTAGATATAAAAAGATCGGACTCATAAAATGATGTTTGTAGAGATTTCGGCAGTGGAAGGGAAGCAACTCCTGCATGCAGTTGTTCTTTTCTTAAATTGACTCTCCCAGTCAAATAAGAAAATCAATATTCGGAAAGTTATTATTTCATACTGGTAGCTTGAAGAGTTTGGTGTATTGGGTTAAAAGCTATTATTTCCTCTACGCTTTTGTACACACACCATATTCAGCTGGATTTTTACTTGAAAAAAATGCGCATAATGTCACTTTAAAACAATGTATTTCACTCTGGCTCTATAAAATCATACAAATAGCAAAGGCGATAATAGGCCTTAAAGTTAAAGTCTTTATTATTCATAAAAGGGAGATATATGCATCTCGAATAGTGAAAACAGACAGTTTATCAAAAACAAAAGTGGTTGTCAAGACAAAACGTTTTTTTGCTGTCTGTTGAGAGAAATTAATGTCAAGACTAGAAAACTCAACAATGTTTTATGCAAACACAATACAAAAGCGAGAGGCAAGACTCCAAAGATTCAAATTCTTAAATAACCTCCCTTTGAATTGAACATATATGTAGAATTGTGACCTTATATCTCAAAGCTCCTGTGATGATTTTTAATTTCTTTTTATTAGCTCACTCCCCAACTGATAAAGTTAAACATTCTTATAAATGACTGAATTCCACCTCCTTCATTGTGAGATATTGGTGTTTCCTTCTCATGCATAGTAAATCACCCTTTGACCCCATGAGCACCAAACACAATCCCAATTAATTTTCATTTTTATTACACACTAAATAATTTAGTTACATTATGTCAATTGTAACTTAAGATATTGAACATATTACTTTTTTTCAATCTTATTTACTGACCTTGACATTAACCCAAGCACTCCAAAACCCAACCATGTCTTCTTAAATACTTACTACAAACAAAAGTTGGTTACATTATGTCAACTGTAAATAAATATATTGAATATAATACAGTTTTCCTATTTTTAGTTACAGTGACTTTGACTCCAGGAGCCCTAAAGTTTAATCCAATTAAAGATATTTATAAATAATTCTTATACACTAAGTTTGGTTGCATTATGTTGACTGTTAAAAAAAGATTGTGTGTGTAAAACTTTCTAAGTTAAGAAGGGGCAATAATCCAGCCAAATACATTACAGGGTCATGCAACTTGTAAAAGTTTCTTCCTTTATAATATTGTACATTTAATAGTGGACAGGTATTTCAAGTTTGAAAGTGATAGCTTTGATAACCCCCCCCCCCCCCTTCCAAATGTGTGACTCAAAAACCCGTTTGATATGTTGAAGTACATTATTCATTTATGGTTTGTAAATTGAAATCATCAAAATTCATGTTTTTCACCCC
The DNA here is from genome assembly GCA_022818135.1 of Saxidomus purpurata. Lineage (NCBI taxonomy): Eukaryota > Metazoa > Mollusca > Bivalvia > Venerida > Veneridae > Saxidomus > Saxidomus purpurata. The sequence goes on along the minus strand of JAFMSR010000016.1, from coordinate 23,265,308 downwards.
CCCACCCTAAAAAAAACAGATGATACTCAGCATCTTTAAGCTACAATGTGAAGACGGGTATTAGATGAACAAGTTTCCCAAGTTTCAAAGTGATAGCTTTAATAGTTTCCATGTATGTGACTTAAACGCAAAACTTAACCAACGCCGACGACGTCGACAACGACAATCAAGTGACGACAATAGCTCGTCATTTTTTTCAAAAAGCAGACGAGCTTAAAATTAATTCGATTGATTATTCAATGGCCACACTAGGAAATCACGTGTCCAATGGTTGGTCTGGTTTGTACAAAAGAACACGTGGTTTTTTGTGATACTGTTCGTGAGCAGTTAAGTTAGCCATGAAAAGAAAATAATCCTTCAGTTGGCTTAATATTAGGGTAAAGTAGGCTTAAAAATTTGTCCTAAAAACTGGAACGGTCCAAATTACTGTCATTATACATGACTGTGGAGTGGAAATATTGCTGAAATGATGGTTGTAGTTTTAAGTTTAATAATGCTACAAAAAATTAATGACCGTGGAGTGGAAATATTGCTGAAAATGATGGTTGTAGTTTAAGGTTTATTAATGTTACAAATGACTGTGGAATGGAAATATTGCTGAAAACGATATTTGTAGTTTTAGGTTTATTAATGTTACTAATGACTGTAGAGAAGAAATATTGCTGAAATTGATAGTTGTAGTTTTAGGTTTATTAATGTTACAAATTACTGTGGGGGGGGAAAATGGAGAAAACGAAGGAGTGGATTAATGTTACTAATGACTGCGGAGTGGAAATATTGCTGAAATGATAGTTGTAGTTTTAGTTTTATTAATGTAACACGTGACTGTGGAGTGAAAATATTGCTGAAAATGATGGTTGTAGTTTTAGATTTATTAATGTTACTAATGATTGCGGAGTGGAAATATTGCTGAACAGTTGTAGTCTTAGGTTTATTAATGTTACAAATGACTGTGGAATGGAAATATTGCTTAAAACAATAGTTGTAGTTTTAAGTTTATAAATGTTACAAATGACTGCGGAGTGGAAATATTGCTGAAAATGATGGTTGTAGTTTTAGGTTTATTAATGTTACTACTGGATTCCTACCAGTTGTCGGGCGCTACCAGATCTTCGGGCGTTTTTATGTTTCGTACCGCACTCAAGGTCCTAGATTACGCAACCGTGTCACTGGAACGATTGTTCTTTCGGTGTAAGTGTCTAAATAGGAAACTCAAACTTCTCATATTTGTTAAATATCCCGCTTAAATCACTTCTCTATTGTGTTACTATTTATAACCTAAGCTGCCAGCAGTTGGGGTTTTTCCGATTTTATTGCGCATGCGCTGAGATAAAAGCAGGGGTTTAGTTTGTAAAGGTACACTGAATATCGATATTGCAGAAAATGTGAACGAAACTATGTCAGATATATAATTATTTGAATAAAAATGTGTAAAAGTAAGTATATTCAAGAAATACAATTTTAACATAAATAGACCGTGTAACGGATGAGGCGTAATATAAAATCGATATGAGATAAGTAGTTTTAAATACGATGGTAGAAAGCAGTTGTCAGAATTGTTCGAGTGGTTGCGATCATAGTTTGTCACCCACGCGGACATGGTTCAAGGCTCACAAGACGCTTATCTTTTTATTTTGGCTTCCCCTTTTTTTCTTTTTTTAAGGATCAGCATGAGAAAGAAAACTCATTACTGTTCATTTTCCATCCTTCTGAACATGAACACTACAAATGTAAATAATGCAAGTTAAATGGTGTGTATCTTGAATGGAATATACTTATATTTATTGGGTTTTTTTTTCGTACATGTATTTAAAATAGTAAAACAAGCACTAAACATCTTTGTTGGGAATAGTGCTTGCACAAAGTTGAGTGCCCGATAATTGGTTGCCCGATGAGACTTTAAAGAGAGAAAATTGTACCCCTTTTCTGGCCTCATTTATAAACAAGTTGTTGACGCAGTCGCTAAACTGACAAGTTTATAATGTCATCACAATACCTAAGTTTATCCTTGGAAAATTTAATGTGTTTACTAGTATTTGTTGCTACAATAAATACAAAAATGTTCGTTTTCCGCCCGAGAACCGGTAGGAATCCAGTAATGACTGCAGAGTGGAAATATTGCTGAAAATGATGATTGTTAATGTAGTTTTAGGTTTAATAATGTTACAAATGACTGTGGCGTGGCATAAAACTGTATCAGTGTCATAAGGAACAGTCGTTCAGCCGGTGCAATATAGTTTTAGAGAAAATTGATTTACTATAAAATATCCCGATCTAATAATGAAATGTCTGAAAGCCTAAAACATGAGACCATTTATTGGGGGGTTAAGATTCAGCTCCTTTTAATGGATTTAATTTTGGATCGAATTGCTTTCAAACAGTTATTGTGTTTAAGTGCATCTTACTTGACAAAATGCATAATCATTGGTCATTTGGAAAGGCAATATATCTTTTGTTACCCTTCCAAGAAATTTCTAACAATTTGACTGGCCATCGATCCGTAAATGACGGGCCAGATAGGCATTATACAATTAACATTGACCTTCCTTAAACCCTACGTCAAACATGTTGGATGCGTATTCAGATCATCAATTAATTGGCCTACTGACGCTTCTTTCATCTACAAATCACTAACAGTGACATGTAACGCTTTAATAACTCTTCTACAATCGATATACTGCCGTATTACAAGTAACAGTGTCAAGTACTTGAAATCTGATTGAACATTTCCTTTCATCCAAATTTGCCTTGTCTCTTGTTTTATTTTTATGACGTCATTTTATAGCTATGAAGCATCGTGTAGGGATACAAATGTGTGCTTGCAGCCCGCAAGTTGATTAATGTTAAATTGATTACTATTACTTCTTTTTAAAACAAGGAAGGATGACAAAATTCTTATTTTGTTTTTTTGAGGCAGTATACGGGGAAATGTTATAAGCCTTGAAATAGTATATGTAGCTTTCGCTTAACCGCTCGGGTTATTTTTAAAAAGGCGGGTTATATGTCCGCATATACTACGTCAAACTGATAATAGCATGTTATGAATACAAATGAAATGAAAGACTATCCTCTTTCAGGAATAAACATTAAAAACAGATTCAAGGTTTTCCAGTGTTAACGTCACTATTCTAATCAGAAGTAGAAATGTACATTTTAGTAGACCCAGAACATTTGGACTGAGACTATAGCAATTTGCATTTTCGCTGTTTTTTCTGACATCATTTACGGATAATAAAATTAAAAGATTTCGTGCTTTACTAAAATGTTCTACTTTTCTTTGAATATTTTATGATTTGCACACGCCAATGAATACTGATTTTCTCATAAATCATGTCGGTTTGAAGGAGAAACATTCAATGTTAGCTCAATATGTATCAAAGAAGCCATAAAAATGCCACTTATAAAAGACCAACCCTCCGTTGAAATAAATGCGTCTCTGGTTTTATCTTAATACATTAGCTAGTATTGTACAAAACACCACATGTCTTTACAATCAGTAAACGTACCTAGAACACGGGCTCGTGATGGTCAAGTGATTGCAGCCCTATTAGTGTAAAGTATTCTGTTTAAAGTTTTGATGAAGTATATCTTTATCGTATTACCTGGTGGCGAGGGTATTTGCAACACGGTTGTCCTTGCATTCAACTATGACAATATATAAAACTGCACGCGTCTTCGTTTTACGAGCTTTAAATGAGTGCCAGTAATAAAAAAACATCTTTTTTATTACTCGATAATAATATATTGTAGTTTTAATTACTACAGCAATTTGGAATTTGCACATTCTTGTCTATGCGGCTGTAAAAGAAACATACATGTTCTTAATGCTATATAGTTATATAGCACAACTTCATAAGTATTGTGATTTTCTTTTGTTTCTGTTACTACGTATCATGAGAAACGAGGTGATTACAAAATGTCGTGCTTGACACAAATGTGAAACCTTTGTGGGATTCTTTATGATTGTTCCACCGCCGCCAAATAACAATTATCCTCTAACTAATACCTCTCGAAAAGAGAACCAATCAGACACCATTAGCTTAGCTGGAAACAAGAAGAAGCTAAAAAGAGGTCGGCTGCAGTGCACACACTTTGCTATTTGTATTTTACAAGGATTATCATGCTGCAGTATGCTGTAACATATCTATATTGTATAGAAAGTTCGCCCTTCTATGGATCTCTTTCACAAGCATACTTGCAGTCTCAGTTTCAAAAACAAAATCTGCTACGTTAAATCGTTAAAGGTGTAAACCATTGACCCTGTGGAATGTTGTGATTCAACTCTCAGGTCCGACTCGGAATAATGCAAGTGATTGTCGTGGGACCTGAGAGCGACCCGTCTGGGGACGAGTTAATGATTAACTCTGGGTATATCTGGATTACGTGGTTCCATGACAAATAAATGACCATGTCAATCCTGACTCTACAAATTAGACAGGTCAAGTGCAAATATATACTTTTACACATAGTGTCGGATTGCTGATCCCGACCAGCATTTATACAGAATATATATATAAAGTACTAATATAGTATTACCTAATAAGTTCTTCCTGAATAAAGTAAACAACCAAAATCTTGTAACCAATATTTTACATTTATTTTACGTAAATTATATACAAGATTTTTATTCAGTTTCATGGTGGCTGATTTCTGCCATATCGTTCTGGCATGTTGGCGCGTATGAAGGGCGCCAACGAGCCAGTGCGACAAGTAAAGCGAATACGACAAATGACATATTTCAAGAATTTGACGCCCATGGCTGTAAACTAAAGGTTGCTGATTACTGCCATTTCGTTCTGGCTTATTGTCTCGTCTGAAGGCACCAATATGACAGAACGACAAATAAAACACGTCCATACGACAAACAACATATCAAGAATTTGTCGTTCTGGCGTGTTGGCGCTCCACCGACACATTAACACGCCTAATTTACTTTTGTTTTGGCGCCCCTGTACGACAAGTACCTTATTTACCGTCTTTTAAGTCATTTATGAGTCATTAAAGGTAGCCTCCTGGGTGCTGTGCATAAAACACTCTTATGGTATGGCCAACAACTGTATTTCAGACCCTTGGGATATCGGCAATTATTATGTAAAGTTTATATTGTGCGAAGCCATATACATTTGGTACATGACACATGCTAGTGTTATGGACAACAGCCGTAGTAAGTTATTTAAAACATGGTCTATGCATATAATTATAAGAAGTAAAAGCGGGACACAAATTGTTGAATTAAGGCTAAACAAATGTTTTTCAATGATATTGGTGCCGACGCCGACGCATACGCCGAGGCGAGAAGGATAGCTCCCCTTTTCTTCGAAAAGTCGAGCTGAAAATGTCTTATCTGATTTCTAAGTAAATGTCAGACGCTTTTGGACGTCTCCTTTTTTAAGTCACTTTTTGTGTGGTGTTGTCTTCCTATTGTTGTAATGGGATATTAATGTTTTTTCTAAACATTGGGACTTAAGTGCAATGATATTGTTAGAAAATTAAATGGTCTTTGTGCGAGTTTTGAAACTCTTAGACAAATGTGATTAAATTTTGCACAATGGTTCTTATATTCTAAGCTTTTCTGTATACTTCCACCACAGTGTTCCAAAAATATCCATAATGATTGTCGCCGAGAGGGTTAAATTTGTAACTTTCACATAATTCAGTGTCGCCCTGACATTTTTAATGACAATTCTCTGAAAATGAATCTATTGAGAAGTTTTTGTCACTTAATTAACATTGATCTATTTATTTCACAGTAATGGAACTATTTATACGAAATATTCTGTTAAAACGCTATCTAAAGGCATAAATACGTAATGAACAACCTTTTAACTAGTGTTGTCTGAAAGCATGAATTTTGATGTTTACATCAACACCTAAAACGGGAAACGCTTTATCACCTGGTTTTGTTTTAGAAGGCATCCTATCTGACTGCCAAAAACAATTTTACTGTTATAAGTGATTGTAGTTTCTCGATTTTCTGAATCGCTTACTCGGTCACGTCGGCAACGGTCTTTTATAGGATTAATAGTAAGTCGCATTTAATCTTGACCCTACTTCCCTATAATGAAACAAGTCCTTGCAACAACAAATTGCACTTGAGATTCACTCAAGGTAGAATCAACCTCCGAAACAGAGAGACGGGTAATGTATAAGGCCTTGCCTAAAGATACTACCGGCATGTCATTGGTGGGGATCGAACCCTTGATCCTCCTATCCTTGGGTGAACGTGCCTGGTGACTATTGCGCCATTGGAAGCATTTTGTTATCCTTGGAAATTCTGAAGCTTTAAAATTCATATGTCTTCCTTTGACCCTAGATGTTTCTTACAAGTAGAATAATCATATACACTGTATAAAATTTAAGAACAAAACATAAATTTACAATAAAAAAATTAAAACTTGAAACGTGATGAAAAGTTTAGTTGAAACAAAATATTTCTGAAAACATTCAATATTTTTGCAAAATGAAATATTCTTCGATGTGTTACCACTTTGTTTTGGCCTCATGATATTTGTTGCTACGAAGAAATATCAGAATTTCATCCGTAGACATTCGTCAATCTGAAAGTATGCGTATAAAAAGATTTCATATGTAAAATGGTTTCCCCAATATTGATATTATATGTAACAGACTCAATTCTTTGATGAAGCTGTGATGCATTTATATCAAATGTTTGTGTTAAAGGAAGAAGACAACTTTATAGATCAGATAAAAAAATTGTTATGAAACCAGACCAGCTTCTTAGTTTTTCAAAACTAAACAAGAGATGTGTTGACTCTAGACTACAAACCCTACCCTGTATACAACTCTCCTTCTCTCCACTAAGTTATCAAATATGATAAAATAGTACTTTCGATATATTCTAAGACATCCAGACCAATATTTATATTTAATCAGTACATGGATCAATACTTTGAATACAACAGTGGTATTAAGAGTAGCGTATTATTTGATGTGTGTTCTTAACACATCTTATATTCTTCAGTAATGTTTTTTCATTCAGATATATATCAACAAAACCCGTCGTATCAGTCTGATAAATATTTAGATTATAAACCACACGTGACGTTCTTTTTGATCAAGCGGACATTCACACATACGGACTTTAACGTCTTCTTGTTTTGTATACTGTAATATTGTACATTTTCTAGACAAAATCGAAACATGTAAATTGAAAATTTCTTGATCTTAATTGTACTAAAACAGATCTGTAAATACAGAATGATTTAAAAAACAGAAAGGTACATAATTATGTACGATAATGCAATACGATAACCGGGAGTTTATTTTATTAAGTTAAGTTTATACTAAGTTATTTTAGCTCGATTGTAAAGAAAGCTTTATGGTTATCGAGTCACTCTCGAGTCCGCTTCCTGGAAAAACCAGTACTGGTGTCATATTTTGCTTCATCTTTCTATAAGATGAAGCACAATTTTACTCCAAGATATATATCTCGCAGCCACCACCACGTTACAATCTCCGCAAAATGAATAACGTTCCACAAGTAAATGCCCGTATACAACTACATGTATATAAAGACTCTTTCCTTCCATATGTTATTCGCAACTGGAATGCGACTGATTAAATCGTCAACATCTCTCTCAGACTTTAAAAAACAAAATCAATGCAAATTTTAGAAAACATCCATTGTCAAGACTTTGACAAGTTCTTCGCATCAGACTCAATTTAGGATGTGACATCATGAACTATTAAGAAAATCAGTTATCGAATCACCACAATGTGAGATGTGAAATCTCGTGTGCTTTCATTCATTTCTTACTTCTATAATCTGTTAAGCCTCTCTCTTAATTCATATTTTAACTGATATACAAACCTTATTTATGAATAGGGTCAAATGTTGTTTAAATAGACAGCAGTAATGTAGATTATGCAAACACTCTTGTGTTGTTTCAAATTTTCGCAGCTGTAAATAACATGTATATGCCTTAACTGATTTTCACTTTTGTCTTTACAGCTTAACTTTATGATAAACGTACTTAATAAGTTCAGCAGCTGAAGAAAAACGTGTATTTTACCCTTCCTATTGTGTTAATTTTACAGCCTTTTAAGATAACAAACCGGAAGTTAACAAGCTGTTACATCTCTTTTGTTTTGTGCAAGACATTTGTTCGGAACTGAACTAGAACTAGATTCTGATCATCGTAAAACATAGAAAAACAATTGTTACCGCAGTTCAAGTAGCGATCTAACGAAGATATAAATAATATCATTGTCAAGCGAGAAGTAACTGTACAGACTCAAGTAATTTATGACCTCGAGGTAATGTTTAAATTGATCGTTATATTTTCTTCACTTTCTTCGGACTTCGGTGACAAAGCTGTACATATCGAGTACATCTGCATTTAGAACTTGATTATACATGTATTTCCCATTTATCCACGTTGTCGTATCTGACCCGCTATTTAAAAACATCAAATTAAATGGTTCCTTCATTTTAATATCTACTTTTTGAGTTCGACTTTGTTTCGTAATCATTCTATGGATAAAAAATGACCGATTATAAGAATCTTTATAACTAGGACTTTCACATGTTTTTTTTCTGTATGAAGAATTAAAATGGGTTTTCCGTGAGTAAAATTTTAGGATTTGAAGGAGTATAGTTTCGGCGCTAAAATCTGGAAGTCTGTACAGTTTCGTAATATTTGTACTTCAAATCGTCTGTAAGCTGTTTTATGGTGATGCCTTGACTGCTATGTATTTTAAAACGAATGTTTTTCTGTTAAAAGAGACCAAACATAATGCAGTTAAACAGCAAGCGTCTGAATCGGTCTAACGGGATAAATGAAGTCCATTAAAATCCTAATTTTTGTATCAGTTGCATTAAAATTGCAATTTTATGGTATAATTTTTTTAATATAGATAATTAGGACATTCAAAATTCAATCAAAATACAGCAACTTACGTGCAATTGACCCTAGAGAGTCAAAGTATAACCAAAGACATATCTTATCTTTATCGCTCACCTGAGCGCATGACCTAGTTTTTGACCCAATGTGACCCAATAGAGACCAGAGAGACACGCATTCTTACATATTTCAATGACGATTTTGCATAGAATGTGCTTTGACCTAATGACCTAGTGACCTAGTCAATTTTTCTTTGACATTTCTTTGTGGAACCTAGTATTTTAATAAAAGTTACCTAGAAACCTGGTAAAATTGCCCTAGAAATCATTAAGGCAAGTATTCTGACCGATTTACATGATGACTGGTTATAATTGTGGCATCCAGGGTGTTGAAAACGTTGGGTCTTTTTTGTTTGACAATCTTACCTAGCTTTTGATCCCAGGTAAACCAGATTAACACTTGACCTTGGAATCTTGATGAAATTTCATGATGAATATGTAGAAAATCTAGCATCAAGAGTGTTAACAAGTTTTTTTTCTTCAATTTGACTGTATGGCGTAGTTTTTTTACCTCAGGTGACGAAGATTCAAATATGACCTAGAAATCAATAAAACAAACATTCTAACCAATTTTCACGAAGATAATAAGGTTAATAATTGTGGCGTCTCAGTTCTTAACAAGGTGTTTCTTTGATTTGACCGTATGACCTAATTTAATGACCACAGGAGACGCATATTTGAATTTTGTCCAAGAAATCATAGACAAACATTCAGACGACCACAATAGGTCACCTGATAACATGATAGCATATTTAGGAGCTAACTGTAACATATTTAGACGACGCATATATTTGTTGTGCATTATAATTGGTTTCTACAACGTGTTCTTGGCAAAAACAGATCTAGGACTTATATAATCTAATATTTTTCTTCCGGTTGGTATGCCTAACAAGTTTTGACACCTGCGCCAATTTCTTTTCAGGTATTTATAAGCTAAAACCTGTCACCTTTCAGGACGGAGAAAAAAGTGTTTAATTTAGTACATATATACTCCCCCTTTCTTCCCATAAACACAAAGCAAAGTATGTCAAACACAAATAACACACATTGTATGTATCATAAAACCAGTATGTCAGTGAAATATAATTTCAAAAATCTACAAAAGGAAATTCAATAAAGCAGGATATTTGTAAAAATCAATGCACAGTTTAGTTAGTTCAATTTTGTAAACGTCAGTTTACTCCATAGGGCCTATAAAACATGTCGCATGCAAAATTCATTAAAAGAATATCAACATTTCTATTTTGATGACATAAATTTGTACGAACTGCATCTGGAACACTGATGATCTTTCAATGCTTTTTTTCTCAGCTCCTGACTGGTCAGGATTTCTTCAAGTGTGTGAAAGTAATTAAGCTGAAATGTTTCGTTCTCAGAATATTCGTTTTTGTCACGCAAAATCTTAAACTATGACCTATTTCAAACGTACAACTACACGTATCATGCAAGAGTCACATAAATTTATATTGATTTTATCTGATCTTATTTATCGTATCATCAAAAGCAGGCTTTCGTGTAACATACCTTGTGTTTTTAATGTCGTACCCCTCTTTATTGAATTGAAAACCTTGATCTGGATTGATTTTTAAACTTATAAGTATTCTACGGATCGCAGACAGGATTTTCCAAGAATCAGTAGTATAAGTAGCATTTATGTCGGGTATAAGTAATGTGAAAATGAATTTCATTTCCTCTCTCTGTGCTTCACATTTAATGTGTCTATCGTATTTGAAACCTATAAACTTTAAGGTGCCTTGGTAACTACACAAGCTTATTTACATATTAAGCAATTGAAGAAAAATGAGTGTTTTGCACAAACCAAATCAAGACAGGAACTAAAACCATTTTCCTGGTTTAAAACTAATTCTCGCTAGATCTCAATTTGAAACGGACATACATGTATATTTGAACAAACATAGTTCAAAAGCTTATCACGAAAACGTTCCCGACTTGTGACATCAATTTAAGGCGAGTACAGTTTCATCAAAGCAGCTGTAATGGATTATTTTAATCCTTTTCATAAAATGTCAATGCGAACAGGGGGATCCTAAGTCATATTGATTGTAACAATGACGGTTTATATTAAATCATGTTTTTGCTATCTGCCACCGAGAAATTGTGTTTTGCACATACAACGGAATATTAGCATTCTATGTTTGACGGTCTGTATACATATTTCAACAGTAAACATGACTTCAACTTCTCATTCACGATAACAAGCTAACACAAATGCTCTCATGGACGGACCTTTATAAAATCCAATTCAAATCAAATCATTACTTTTTCAATCATTTTCTTTGAACATTTAAGACATTTCATTTATGACTTTTTTAACTTTACACCGTAATCACAGAGGTGTGGCACGATTCAAATATGTACCGCACTCAATGAAACCTTACATGGCATTCTCTCCTCGCGCATCACTATCTTTGTTTTATCCAACCAACTAGACTAATAAAAACTAATAGAATATCGATGATACATGTAAACCATTCATGTCGAAATGCTTCAGTCTTAAAATACAGCACAGAATATTTCTCAGGACCAATTCACTGCAAGTATTTAAGGATATTTTTTAATATTAGAATATCTACGAATTTTACTGGTTTATGGAGATGAGGCATCCGATAAAAAATCAGCAGGAGTATAATACTAATAAAGTCATTTATGATTTACGTTTTTATAAGAATTTGTCTTATAAAGTATATGTTTCCCTGAACAAGCAGTTAAAAAGTCTTTTAAAGTTATATTTGTTTTGATTTTCATTCGCAGGATACTAGTGGTAAAACACATATCTTGAAAGTGTATCAAACATGAAAATAGTTTTATAATCACCGGATCAGAATAACTTTAATGTTTTGTAAGATTCATAAAAGCTGTGCCGAAGTAAGTATGGTAATATTTAATTATAGCTGATTGATATAGCATTGTCTTCATGAATCTTAGTAAAGACACAGCCTCTTTTGTTGAAAGCCAATACTGAAATTAATTTATTTCATCAATTATGGACTTATGTCGCCTTTAAGATAACATCTTCTAATTTATTGGATGTGCTAGGACAATATCAGTATGCCATAGGCTAAATACTTTTATAAGGCATATTGTTATTGCTACCATATAGATAAAGTAAGATCTTCTATTAATTGTCCAAGTACAAAGTAATCGCTGCTTAGTAAAATGGCGTCCCAGTCAATGGCGTTTAATGGATTTAAATCTAGTAAATTACATTTATCAACTATCCTGTGAAGTTATTTGCTGATATTTTTACGTCGTTATATAATCTGATAATGGTGATAGCAATTAGCAAGCCGTTTCTATTAGCAAATAATTATGATATCTGACGATATCAAATCCTTCATCAAAGTGTGGGTGTTTATATCAAGAAATGATTTGAACAGGAACTCTCTGAAAAATATACCTGCACTTGTGAAAAACAGAAATAATTTTGTCGCTTTTAATATTTAGACAGCTTCGCTGCAGATCTATTACGATCTTAGCTCTTAGCCGCCAATTTACATTCAATATCTATGGATATACAAAACATCAAGAGCTGTCAGTAGGACAGCGCGCTCGACCTTTTTTCTGTCCTTACCAATAAAACAAAAGGTTTTTAGTAAAAGGCAGAACAAGGATCTGTATAAATAAAGGGCCACAATAAGCAGGGTATTAAGTCAAAAGTTTATTAATTGATACCTCTGAATACAACAACAAAGTTTTAAATTAATACTTTAAGTGGTTAATGATATATGTGCATTGCAGTGCCAGTTGCACACAATATTTTAGCTAGAAAGTACAAATCAAGAAATATTTTCACAGAGTTATCATCTCTTGCTTACAGAAGTGTCATGATGGTACATAAGAATTCCAACTTTCAAAGTAATATTACAAATGGTTAAGTCAACAAGTGGACAAGAATGAAAAATTTCTCTGAGTTTCTAAATCGAAAAGGGCCATAATTAAAACGAAATCCTTGCCAGAGTTACATTCTCCTGCCTACGTTTTGGAATCATGACGGTAAATAAGTATTCCAACTTTCAAAGTAGTATCTCAAACAGTGGACTGGAACGAAAAAACTTAACCAAGATTCTAAGTCGATAAAGGGCCTTAATTTTAAAATAAAATCCTTGACAGAGTTACCTTTTCTTGCCAGCAGATGGGCGTAATGACGCAAACATGTATTCCATGTTTCAAAGCAGTATCTCAAACGGTTAAGTCAGTAAATGGATTTTACCCATATTCAATGATTTTTCTAAGTCAAAAAAGGGGTATAATTCTTATAAAAACCTTAACAGAGTTACGTACTATTGTCTGTGGATGGAAATAATGATAAGTTTCAAAGCAATATATATGATGGCTTGAAAATTAAGTGGGATGGTACGAAAAACTCAACAAAGCTCAATTCACTTTCTAAGTCAAAAAAGGGCCATATTTCTGGCAATACCTATAAAGTGAGGTGGTACGAAAAGCCTAACCAAGTTGTGACACGAACGCCGAGGCGAGGCGAGTAGGATAGCTCCCTTTTTTCGAAAAGTAAAGCTAAAAACACTAATAACATATACTCAGTACATTTAAAAACGCAACACTTACATGTTGCGTTATAGGAGTTAAACACCCGTTCCAACCGTGTTTGGGTCATTTTAACATGTGGGCACTTTATTAAACAATCGTTCCTTGGAAGAACCAGTACTAGACAATTCTTTTTGAAAATTTAACTATTATGTATTCACACAAACGGAGAATTGATTGTCAGATGTATACTGTGTAAAAAAAGAGCGCCGGCTGGCAATTTGTTATCAATATTGATTGTTTTAATTAAAGAAAATGGTGAATAAGTCGTGAACAATTTTAACATCAAAGTACTGTTTTAGTCTGAAATAACATGTTGCGAGAGGTTTTGCATCAATCATAAATGTTTTTGTGGGGTTTATGGTTAAAAGGAAAAAATGCCACATTTATGAAATATCGCTTAAGTCATTCAAAATTTGTGAACAAAATGGGCTCATTTCACAAATTTGATCCTTAAAATAGTGGTTTCATAAACAAACAAGAGCTGTCAGTAGGACAGCGTGCTCGACTTTTTTAGTGCTTGCCAATAAAACAAAACTTTGACAGTTAAGGGCACACAAGATTTTAACCAGGAATTTCTAAGTACAAATCAAGAAAATTTTTCACAGAGTTATCTTCTTTTGCTTACAGATAGGTCTTACGATGGTACATAAGTACTCCAACTTTCAAAGTAATATCTCAAATGGTCAAGTTAACAAGTGGACAAGAATGAAAATTTTAACTGAGTTTCTAAGTCAAAAAGGGCCATAATTCAAATAAAAGCCTTGACAGAATTACCTTCTCCTGCCCATGTTTGGGAATCATGATGGTAAAAAAGTATTCCAAATTTCAAATTAATATCTCAAACAGTTCAGTCAAAAAATGGACTGGTACGAAAAACTTAACCAAGATTCTAAGTCGATAAAAGGCCTTAATCTTTAAAACAAATCCCTGACAGAGTTACCTTCTCTTGCGTACAGATGGGGGTAATGATGTGAAATAGCATTAAAAGTTTCAAAGCAATATCTCAAAGGGTTAAGGCAATAAGTGGATTTTACCCATATTCAATGTATTTTCTAAGTCAAAAAGGGGCATAATTCTGTCAAAAACCTTGACAGAGTTATGTCCTCTTGTCTGTTGATGAAGGTCGTGATGGTAAACAAGTATGGTTACATGTAGTTTCAAAGCAATACCTCCAATGGTTTTGAAATAAATAGGTGGTTCGAAAAAAACTTAACCAAGCTCAATACACTTAAAAAGGGCCATAATTCTGTCAAAACCTTGAGGAGGTGTGTACGGGTAGATGGAGGTTATGATGGTAAACAAGTATGGTAAGTTTCAAAGCCATACCTCTAATACTTTTGAAATAAAGTGAGGGGGGGAGGAAAACTTAACCAAGCTCAAAACACTTTCTAAGTAAAAAAAGGGCCATAATTCTGTCAAAAACCTTGACAGACTTATGTAATCTTGTCTGTAGATGGAGGTTATGATGGTAAACAAGTATGGTAAGTTTCAAAGCCATACATCTAATACTTTTGAAATAAAGTGAGGTGGTACGAAAAACTTAACCAAGGTGTGACGCCAACGCCGACGCCGGGGCGAGTAGGATAGCTCCCCTTTTCATAGAAAAGTCGAGCTAAAAAGGGAAATGTAGCCCAGCTTTAACAAAATTACAAAATTAATAGACATACCAGATTTTAGCGATTTTCTGCGATTTTAAAAACCAGTTTTCAGTTTGGTTATGACGAATATTATGACGTTAAGTGATTTTTCTTAGGTTCTCTAAATTCTAGACATATTGATTTGTTAACCTTTTCGAAAAAATAACAGAATAAATATTTAATTGCAAATACTGATTTTTTTAATTTTTGCACTTTTACAATTATTTCGTGTCGTTTTTAAGAAAATTACACCACAAGACAATAATCAATGGAAAGGAAAATTAGAATCTATGCAACTGATTTTCCCCATAATTTGTTAAATTAAAATATTTCACTTAAAAAGATGTTGCGTTTTTAGATGTACTAAGCATATTTGTTTTTTAATATCCATACGCATAGAGAGGGTTTCTGTCACTGAATCAAGAGTGCATTCCTTTCTAACAGAGCATCTATCAATGCTAACTATACTTAGTCTAGCCAATATCAACTTTACTGACCATATCACATCTAAACTTTTCTTGCTTACCAGATGGGGATATCTGCAGTTTTTACCAGTGCAGGAATAATAATTCTGTCATGAGCACGAGGTTCAGATCGAAATATCCGTCATCGAGGGTGACTGTTTTGGCGGGAACGAGGCTCTGCCGAGTTCCCGTAAAACAGTTACCCGAGGTGACGGATATTTCCATCTGAGCCAAGTGTCTCATGATGGAAACTTTTTCTTGCATACCGTCTTGCACTTTAAAGTAGATTCTAAATGCAAACTTATCAAAATGATGAATTATCATGAAAAACAAACGATTTTCCGCCGTTGTGTTTGGGAAATTGACGTCACAATGTTTATAACGTTAAGTCATAAGTTATTCACGAGGGTCGTCTGGCATAGGAGGGGTGCCAGACCGGTTTTTCCTGTATGGGCAAAATCACCGGAAATGCCGATCCGATATGCAAGAAAATCTCATCTAGATTTTCTAACACTCCCCATGTAATACGACTCGCGTGAATTACTTGTGACGTAACGCTATAAACAATGTGACGTCACTTTCCCATACACATCATCTGAATTACGTTTGTTTTTATATAAGGCATAATTTCGATATTTGTTTATTTAAATATCAATTTTTAAGTGCAAGACGGTATGCAAGAAAAAGTTTCTACCATGAGATACATGGTTCAGATGGGATTATCCGTTACTTCGGTTAACTATTTCTCGGGAACTCGGCAGAGCCTCGTTCCCGCCAAAACAGCTACCATCAGTGACGGATATTTCGATCTGAACCGCGTGCTCATGTAAGAAACTAATATTATACCAATATATCTATAACATAAGTATAAAGAAAATTTATTCTAGAGTGTGAAATAGAGAAGACTGAGTACGTCTTGGGAAAAGTGTACCTCTCTGTAAATTTTACTTCCGTGACGAAATCCTGCTCACACTTTGATGAATTATGTGTGCTTAAAACATGTGGACAATTTTGCTCTATACGAAAGTAACCAGTTAAAACAGTTATCAAGGACATTACGTAAACACTGACATGTGTTGCTTTTTTGCAGCAGTCACTATATCTGTAACGTCTTCTTGAATGTGTCCTTTATCGATACTAGATTGTATATTTTCACATTTGACGGACAAAAACTATAACTTGTAATTGGATGATAGTTGTTGCAACTTCAATCAGAATAGCTGAAATATTTGCATGTAACATGCCTTTATCTCAAATTAATGCAGTATGCATAAACAACACATTTATGCTCAACAGAAACATCCAATAATGTCCAGAAATCGGGTCAGGTAGCTTTAGTGTACTCAGTAGAAACACAATGTCCATTTTCGTTGAAGTTTCTACGTATTTGACGACCAGTTTGAGGGTGGCATTCGACCAGTGCCATAAGAATTCCTGACCGGACTGAACACAATTGCTCCTAGGCATTAAATAGGCTGAAGAATAAATTCTGTTTTTAATCCCGGATATAAGCTGAAGGCATCGGGAAGCAACAGTATGATATAGGAAGTTTCATGGAAAACAGAATTAACTGAATTAAAATAAAGACTAAACATGTCTTTTTTTGGGACTTAACACTTCGAAATACCGCTTTATTTTATTTAGGCAAGGGCTGTTGATCTAAAACATAGTCAAGGCATACGAGGCATTTAAACAAACCGCAATATTTATTTGTTGCGTTATCATATACCTGCATTTTATGAAAAAAATCTACAATCAAATCAAAGGGATATCGCATTTATGACATATATATCTTTTGCAAGTCAAACATTCACAAATGCATATGTAATGTAATTTGATTGACAAATGTGGATTTCAGTTGGTTTTTTCACTATGTAAGCCTCGATGTCAAATATAAAGAAATCGTAACAATGATGTTTGCTTCATCAAACTTACTTTTTACGAATCAAACATGGAAAGAACAGTTAGAAATTTTAAAAGCGCAACACATAATTTCAATATTTTTTAAACAAGATTTGACGCAGTAAGAATTTCAGACAGAACAACTTGATGCCTGTTATTATATACAATTATTATACTTAGACGGAACGTATCTAGATGGATCCGATACACGTCTTCAATAGGGATCAATGTTAGCTTTAAGTCAGATGCGCTCTAAATTTATGTTATCAACTTTTCAAAAACGCCATGGTGTAATAGATAATATTAAAGTTTTATTTAATTTCTTATTTTCAATTAAACAATTGCCATTAAAAAAACTTTCACAGTACACTAATAAAAACTACTTCTTTCCAAATAAATTATTTTCACTTCCTTGATAATAAAAGCAATTTGATTTCATCACATGTTGCCACCACGCTGGGGCAAAACAGGTTTTACAACAATTACGGAACATTCCCATGCTATGTCTTTAGATAACTTCTTATCAGCTCTTCTTTCGTTATTGGATTTTCTGTGGTATATAAACATATCCCTCGGCTATACTTTAAGCCATCTTTAACGTTTCTCCCTTGTCTACTTAATTTTTCGACTTATTTTGTAAATGAATGAAACAAATGAGATGGGTTATAAGGCTCAACAAAACTATTTATCCCTTTAAAGCGACTGCACTCCAGATGGACAAGTTACGCTAAAAAAAGAAAATTTTCAATTTCAAGAAAACAATTGTCATTACTGTATCAGGGGCATTGTATTATGATAACGTGACAAGTTTTCTAACAAAAGAAACAATTAAAATGTGTTGTTTTGCTTACTTTTATTGTAGAATATATCACCCCGTGACTAACGGGGTGGGCTCTTTGGTATATCAATATTTTTAACTCGCATCAAATCAGCTGACTCCGTAGTGTAGTAGGTTAAGCCGCTGTAATTATTTTGTAAGCGCAAAGATCCGAGTTCAAAACCTGGCTCGGGTAAATATTTTTTTTCTACCTTTATTTTTAGCTCTTACACAAAGAAAATAATCTTGATACTGACAAATTGAATATATATTGATTTTACCAAAAATTAAAATTTACTAAGAATTTGGAGTGCAGTCGCTTTAATTGCTAGAGAAAGTTGAGAAAGACATGGACATCTTAGAGGCTCGAAACACTAACAAATTCTCATTCAGTTTTAATGCTGGTCGTAAGGATGATAAATGAAAGCAATGTTTATTAGTGTGGCGTTAATAAATTGACATTTATTATGACAAAGAGTGTGATTAAACAACAATACATTTATAAACCTAAATGTAGAAGTCCAAGAGTACCAATCATTTGTTTCTGTTATAACGTTGATGTGTTGGTTCTGCTCTTTATTCTGTGAATTGTGCACTTTATGAGAGTTGCCATTTGCTACATAGCTAATACCGCACTCTCATTATTGCTTTTTCAAAGTGTAGTTGGAGAATGGGGGTCAGTTGGTTTTGGTGTTGCTTTTGGTCTAATTGTATTATATGATATATTTGATACAAATATTGTGGTTATCAGAAATTTGGAGTAAAAATTGGAATATGAGTTGTAGTTGTCTATGTGCATGTATACAGTATTTTTCGCTCATAAAGACAATTCTACTGGATACTTCAGCAAAACAGAACTGAGCGTTTATTTAATATAAGTAGATTTTGTTTATTTAGTACATATTCAAAAACTATAGTTTGATAATCTATTATACATTTAGATTTGTTTGACGTTTGTTTATGGTTCAAAAGTTTAACAAGATCGAATTTTATTTGGTACTAATGTTCAACAATTCCAGATAGTGAACATCTTTTTATACTTTTTGATCATAATAAGTATAATCTTGTTTTTGTTAAGATTGTTTACAGTCCCGGTCAATTTATCCCCTGGTGAACTTGACAACACCTCAATATGACTCCCATGCATACTTGTACCTAACAAAAATGAATATTTAGGGAATATTTAGAGAGTTTTGTTTACCCGACTGCAATACCCAGTCAGTTTTGTCCAAAGGTTATGACTATTTAGCCATTTTTTAAAATTGCAGACCAAACACCCGTTGCCAACGTACATCGGTGCTTGAACCACTTCACCTCGTGGTTGCTTTATTTTGTGTTATTACGCAGCTACATCATGTACTTGTAAAAAGACAAAGATGTGACATGTATCAGCTTGTTTGGCAGCCGGTTGTCAACTTGATGCTTGCCGGGGCCCTATTCATTGTTCAACCATACCCTGTCATTCGCGTTTATATACGTCCCTTTTTTTCTTAATCTCGTACAGTACCACGGTTCGTCCAATTTCTTTCACTCTCTTTTTGAATGTTTTGTTTTATTATGTATTAAGTAATATAATACATTTTATCCAATCGCCTTCTCTCTGATATCATACGATTTTGTTTTATCCTTTTGCTGGTCGAACAATATATCTATATACACTATCTCACTGTACACAAACAACCTCAACTATCTTACAAATCATTCATCCATGATTTCCTTTTCTTCTCTCATTCATTGTGTTTAATGTTACGGCCTTTACTTTGGTTCGGTATTTTGTATTAGCTTTATGATATACTTTTACTAATGTATATCATCGAAAACCCAGGCCACGTGACATTCAAAATAGCTGCAAATTTGATTGGTTATTTTTGCCTGTCTGTTAAACGGTAAAGGCTTAAATCTGATTGGTTTATGTACTATCCAAGGTGCACTTCTTCGATTAATCAGTTATTATGCTACACTGTATGTTTGAAATCGAAACATCCATAGCTAATGGAGGGATACGGGATTGAATCATAATTATTAAGTTTTACATGCATTTGAACCAACTAAACATTTTTTTCTTCTCAGCGTAATTAATATTTAATTATTCTTAATATTTTCCCACGCAAAGTAGAATGACGATAGGCATAAGACTTAAGAGGATGAATTTGGATTATTTGTCATAAAGACTGCTCTTCTTAGGACTTAAAGCACTCGTGAAAATATGAACAAATACACCGAACCACAAAATAAACGCAACAGTTGGGGAAACACATATAATTTGAAAATAAACAATTCAAATGATAAATAACGATTTTTTTTAATTTCATTGGTACCTTACCTACATACTGTGTAAACTTCATTAAAATATAACAACAGATAACCCGGATTTCATAATGTCAAAGTTCATTACCAACAAGTTCAATTTTCACACATTGTCAATATCTCGTGTATCTCGTGTATCCCGACAGCCTGATTTCGCAAATTATCCGGAAGTGTTGGCATTGCGAAATACAATTTATGTCAGCTTAATATATTTTGGGGTGTTTTTTAATTGTAAAATCGTAACTGGTCAAGAAATTATCGATTTTTAAAAATAATTTACTTAATTTCAACGCGCACGTGCAAAACGTGCTTTTTGTATTAATGTGCCAGTCAGGTGTCACGGTACGATGAATTCAATAAATTTTAGCGGCATAGTACTATTTTACATGTATAAATAATATTCAAATACGTTTGCGTCAGTAAAATATAATTACGGCGGACATATTCAAAAAAGAAATGTGTTGCGTTTATTTTGCGGTTCGGTGTATTTGCCAATAAAGCAATCATCCTGTCAACAGATTCTGTTCCAAACACACAATGGAAATATTTGTTATAATTGTAGTTTTTTTGTATATTTTACGATCTGGGAAAATCAATATATTTTGTTATTCTTTATATCACAACATAGCAAATATAAACTATCGACAAATGTTATACACTTACATTGTTAAATTCAAACTAAACATTTCATTTAAGAAATCAACATGTCAAGTGTTGTCACAGAATCGTCTTCAATACAGTAACTGTTCTTTTTAATTCAATGAGATTTATAGAATAATATATAACGGAGCAGGGTGTTTGAGTGATAATCGCCCTGGTAATGGAATAATTGCCAGAGGGCTTTAGCCCGAGGGCAATTATTACATACCGGGGCGATTATCACTCAAACGTAAAGACCGAGGGCAATTATTCCATTGCCGGGGCGATTATCACTCAAACGCCCTGCTCAGCCATTTATTTTTCTGTATAATCCATATGTGTTTTCCATTTGTCATTTATTCCACTAGATTCAAATGGACTTACTTGCCCCAATCATGGCTTAGAAGTGAGTTATCGATAAAGGCTATGTTCATTTAACATGAAGACATGTATAACATCTACAAAGATATGTGTTCTTGGCTATATAATAATATATATATTATGTCTGTCTTTTTCAACTGTTGTACGTCGATCTGACTTAATTAAGCAGAAACATACACCTTGGAAGACGGAATTCAAATATAAACAATATAATCATTCTTATTCAACAAAAGCTTTTTACGTCGCACTGTAATCAAGATTTATAGCTTAGCTTCTATAAAGTTGTGAGCTTCTTCTCGGTTACATGGCGATTCACAACGTGCTTTCTTACTGTTTTATCATCTAAATCAATTATTCTGTTAGCTAGAGACTCTAGCGTACGTTAAAGATACATTCAGCGTCAGCCATGTTTTTTCCGTTAAATTGTGTCACGTTTGCACTTGCACGTTTTCCTAGGGCAGTTATGCGATAATAGCCCTGAGCATGAAAGGCCAAAAGCTGATATACTTATGGAGGACGAACAAAACATTTTTTCTCTATACAAAAGTAGTGTTTCTATTTATAATAACACATGTATTATTTATAACTAATATGGAATATTTTGCATGACATGGTATTGTAAAGTTTCCTTTCGTTTTTTAACACCAAGATATTTGTTTACTAATCTACACAAAAACTGAAAAAAATAAGTTATACATACTTCCAGAATTGGCTTTGAAGCTGCTCTACAAAGAGGACTGTTATCTGTGTTAATACCATCAAAAACATTATTTTTCATCTCAAACATTACTAAAACTTCGTCTAATGAAGTGATTGAAAAGAAAAAGATAGGTTCCATTTAAACATGAAATTGCTTTATCGATTCACTGACTAAATCTTTTTCTCACAGTGTGTTATTAGAAGATAGAGAGTACTGTTTGCGAGAATAATGATATTATTTCGAGGAGGCCTTGCAAATATTGTCTGATCAACATTATTATGATTTTATTTTTGTTGTTATATAATATAAACACTCAAACGCAACGCACTTTCTGAGGGGTCATTGGTTCGCGTTCCTGCTAAATTTCGTTTCTTGGGGAGAACAAAGCATTGAGAGTCTAGTAATAGTCCTTCTAAGGAACGATAGCTACGTAAACTGCCACCCTATAAATATTACTTCCATTAAACCTCATGAAAACAGACAATATGACACTGACATAATATCCAATAAATTTGTAATTGAAAAGAACTACCATTCTTGGGAAACTGTTTCAAGAATGTTATAAATGTAAGGTTAGGCATATTTTAGTTGTTGATGTATTATTGGACCGCTCAAAGGGCTTGCAATATCTGACTATTAGGACTCTTTTTCTTTAAAGATATATTTTTGAATGCTTGTCACAAGACTATGAGGTAAAATATAGACAATTAACAATAACTGGTACCTGGCTATCTGGCCATATCGGACCGGACCCTTGCTAAGATTCGCAACTTTACAAAACGTCGCTTTTGAAGCGGATGTACATTATAAACCACTAGTCGACATGAAATCTTGCCTTATCAAACAAACTTTGTCGGATATTTTTTTGGCATAAAACAGCTAGCCTTTTCAACAAAAATCTAATTGTTTTGATATAAACCGGCACCTGCGCGAGAAATGTACGGAAGTG
Source organism: Saxidomus purpurata (assembly GCA_022818135.1). NCBI lineage: Eukaryota > Metazoa > Mollusca > Bivalvia > Venerida > Veneridae > Saxidomus > Saxidomus purpurata. Next base: position 23,242,020 of record JAFMSR010000016.1, on the reverse strand, counting down.
TATCAGAGCATACTTGTCTAGTACATAGTAAGAGGAAATATAAAACGAGTTATACCTTTATATTACCAGAGTCAATGATTAATGATCGCGGTGAAAAAAATCAGATATCAGCCAGTAGGTAATATCTGCTAGATCTCGTTCCAAATTTCGTCGAATTATTTTGATCAGTTATAATGTTCTGTAGAATAGGAAAAATCTGTAGTAACAGACATTCAGGTGGAATCGTCGTGAAACAAAACATGTCAAATGTAATTTGAGCTAAAGAAAGCAAATTTGGCCATCACAAGGTTAAAGACCCAGGACCACTTTGAATGCATTGCTTTAGAAAAGTTAATGTACTTATATGGTACAGTATGACGTATTCAAAAACAATGTTGACATATGCCTCTCTTTCGTGTTCATGTCGTTTCTTCACGAAAAAGAGTGGCCAGAAATACTTTCTTATAAATTGCAATATCAATGAAAAAACCTACTGCGCTATATCTCTTCTATGTACTTATCTATTTGAAAAGCAAAGTATGAATGTGTTTGGTACAGATAAAGGTTATATCTGTCGGTAAGACATCTTTCTTAATAAAAAAACAGCTATGTGTAATTGTGATCCTGGGACTTCAAATTCTTAAAATCTGTGTTATGTCTTTTCTCCTGTTTACTCTGAGACTAAGAAAAACGGGATAATGGAAAGAGTGTCAGTTCAATTTTTAACTAATTTTGCAAAATGACATTGATTACAGAGAACTATTACCATTTACGTCATTTTAAATTTAAATTCGGCGTAAAATGTTTAAGTTCTGTTGTCAGAAATGTCAGTCTGAAGGGTAAAATATTCGACGTTATCGGTAATTTTATCAAAATATGCATGCCTCACTCTCTAATGAATGTTACGTTCCATGTCTTGCCTTACTGGTTACAAATGATTCTTTGCAATATGTGCATAACATCGCTATTCAGTCAGAATTTTTGTACGAATTCATGACAAAAGCTAGTTTTTCATTCACAACAATCTTCAAATATCGTTATCTGTTTTGTTGTATGTAGAAAGTATGTAACACTATAATTTTTGGAAACTTCTTTTCAAACTCTTAACAAATAAAACATGAAGCACATGGTTACAAAATGAAATAGGACATAAACTATGATAGCATGTTAAACCTATCATCAATTTCTGAACAAGGCTTGTAATTAAGGGAAACCCCCTTTACAAAAATGTTTTGATGCATTTTATACATCATTGCCTGCTTGATGGAACATTGTCACATATTCTAACATCTGTCTTCAAATAGATTTGATGCTCTTATTATATATATGATAGACGGTTATAGCTTCCTGGCAATACACTTTCGCTCATAAAAGTGTAACAAATAATTTTGTTTTTTCAAAAATCCATTATACGGTTCCCTCAATTATTGAAAATGTACAAAATGCAAAAGGATTACCGGGTGAAGAAGGTTACCTATTGGTGTAGGCTTTGTTAAAAAAAATGAAGACCTGTAAGAAATTTTATAACAGTTATTGATATATTTCTCTTTCTAATCATACTTTGTTTTGTTTGATTTTTAAAGAGATTTAAAATATTGTTCAAAAAATGTATTAGTATACTGTATATACTTTCTAACTACAACAGAAATATATCGATGTTTAAAGAAGATGGCGAATGAAGAGCCGCTACCTTCAGAAGATTAAAAGAATTGTCCCTGAGAAAACTAAAAGCCGTGTAATTCATTTTTAGAAATTTTTATTAGGGTAAAGGTTGAATGAGGAACAATGTTTGACATCAAAGGTTGACAATTCACCTGTCGAACAAAACGACATTCCGTTAGTTTTAGTTTCATAATATTGTCATATTTTGTTTCGTTGTATTTATTAATGATAACACGCGAATGGAAATTTTGCGGCGTCACATGTCTATCAACAGTATATAATAATCGCGACAGCCAATCCTGATATCCCGTATATTTCCTTTACTTGAAAATGAATTGGCACCAGTTTCTATACCAGAAATAAAGTAGAACAGAAAGTGTAATGTTAAAAAGCCTGAATCAACAGCCGTATATTGAAAGTTAAGAATCACATACAAGGCCATTATTAATATTAATCAAATTCTGAGATAATATACATACATTTTGTATTTCAGGTTTGATACATTTCATGGTGTTAATCACTGATCAGGTAAAAATATGTTTTTTTACTTGAACAAAAAAACAATAACTTTTCTCTTCATGTCCTCTGTGGTCAACAGTATTTTGTTTCATATTTAAGATTATGTGCTCATTAAAATTTAACAGCTTTGTATAGATTTCAGAGTATTCACAAAGTCGTTTGTTGAACTTTCGTTTAGTAAAGAGAAAAATTCTTCTTTGAGAACAAAACCTCTCTAAGACCTATGAATGGACGAACGTCGGATTTCTAACAAATGTAAATCAATGCAACTTGTACATCGGGCACATATATTTATATATGTGAAAAGTATCACGCAAACAAATTTGGATTTCTGAAACCTTGCAAATATTGTTTTTTGTTTTCTGTGTATGAATCTCAAGTAAGCGTCTAGAAAACTACACAGACAACTGTTTACAGCAACCGGGTTACAAACTGTACAAACATCACCATTACCGTATGCTTTACAGGAGTTTCTTATTATAAATATGGCATTGATTTTTGTCCTTCTTAGGCATAATATATACCTATCGCTACATGTCAGACATACGCCATATGGCAGTTATATTTATTATTCAAATGGAAAAAAAAATGTTTTTATATGACATATTTCAAACAAATAATGGAAAATGACAAATTATTTCCAATGTTTCCTGTCATACTTCAAAATTGTGTATTGTTTTTTTTTTGTAAAGAAAACTTGGTGTAATCATTTTTATATAATTTACACAAAACGAATAATCATCTGTTACAGACTGACAGAACATATCATATGGATGTGGTGGTCCCACGGGTTGTATTGTTTAGATAATTTGTAAATCAAACAGGAGGTTTTATCATCATTTGGAGAAGTAGTCCCCTTACCTTTGTCATATATTTATTTGTTGGGTTTAAACGTTTCATTTAATAAAATACCAGTCGCATTAATGTCAGGAGTGCAAAATGCATTAAATAGTGTTGCTAATTCCGTGTTTTAATAGGAAATAATAACTTCATTGCAATTATTTCAAGTATTTTATAATATTATAGTCCTTATTTTGTTTTTTCGACTGAAATATTCCTAATGTGTCAAAGTTTACTACTGCATACTTTTTTTTTTCCAGTTAAATCATAATATTCGAAATATAACAAATGCAAGTTTCCGCGGAAGTGCAAAAATCCAAAAACTCACCAGTGACCCCCTTTTAAACATTAGACATTGTAAAATCGAATTAACATTGTTATACGACCCTTTTCAACAAAAGTCGTGTATAGGAAATATCGTTTAACTATTAACTGGTAACAGTTCATAATTATTATAGGAATTCTCCTCACTATAATTTTCAACGAACTGTAAAATGGAAATCACCCCTGTTGTTGAAAATAAAAACCCACATTGATGGGATTCTCTATTAACAGAACAGTAGGAAGAGGTCATTATCCAATCGTATTCTTCTAAAACCGTAACAACAGTGTCTTCTCGTATAAATATTCACATGCTCCCTTTATAAACAGATGACAAAGTAAACAAGTAAGATGGAAGGAACATGAGAAAAATTCTATTTACATAAAACCTTGGTAACCAGAAAAACTCGACCTTGTCTTGACAAGATAACATAAAATTAAATTGAATACATGACATTATCTTCTACTAAAGTATACCTTAATTATAGACATTTACGTTGTATACTTAGCTTCCCTGATTGTAACTTTGTTGAACTCAAATGTCCGAAGCAACGTAAATGTTTTTTATGTTTTATGTTTTATTTTTAGAAATGTGACATGATGATGAATGAGTAAACAAAGAATATAAGTTAGGCAAACAATGCGTAGTCAACGCTAGAATTATTCAACTTCTCTAAGTCGTTGCAGTAGCTGTTGCACTCTTATAATACAAACAATTAAATTTGGTAATATTTGCGAGGATTGTAGTTTAGCTATTTTTTTTTTTTTTTTGGTGAATTTATATTCACCAGTTTAAATATTCTTGGCAAAGATTAAGTTCGCACCATTTAAAAGAAATGGGTTGAATTTTTAATTCTTGAGTAAGCTTGTAATATATATCACATCGCGAAATTTTTTCACGGAAAATGTCATTTCGACTAGCAAACAGACTAAATTTTTTCATGGTGTTTTGAAAACTAGACGAAATCAAGAATGGATCGCTAAATATTTGAGGAGATGTTGTTGCTAAAATATTTAAAGAATCGAGTTACAAATAAATATCTTTTGTAGGACGTCTCGTAAATACTGCACTGAAAGTATGAGCAAATACTTAAAATATCATTAGACCTTGCTTGCTATGAATTGGTTGCGTGTCACCTTGACGAATCTACCCCGAATGAGACTCGTCCGTGAAACATTTGACAATTAACTTGACAGTTAACAGCATAAGTACCAGTTTTTATCTAAATCAAATCAGATTGATAGAATGCAATACATTTTCCATACGAACCATTTTTCAGGTAATGTATCACTATTAGCGTTTTACAATATGTCATGAAGAAAAAATTATATTGTAAAACATTTTCCTTCTTGCAATTTTATCCCGATTTCTTCATAAAAGAATACGTGACAAAACCTGCAAGTAGTAATTTTCTTCGCTTCAATACTTCAAAATATTTTGTTATCAAGAAAGGCCCATTCCGACTCAGTTTTTGCATTTAAATGAACAGACGTAAGGCGCCAGTAATTGCTATTGCACTGTCTTGAATAATCAACGTGTCATATTTGTACAATATTATATGTCCTTGACCTTGACCCCAGAAAACAATCCCACAAAAGGTTTTCATAATAATAGCTAGACACTAAGTTTGGTCACAATAATTCAATTGCAACTAAAGCTATTGTTTTTCCCATTTTTCTATTTTTAGAAAAAAATCATGGACTTTGACCCCATGAGCCCCAAATACAATCCCAATTAATTTAAAAGTATTTATTCATATGTATTACACACTTAATAATTTAGTTACATTATGTCAATTGTAACTAAAGATATTGAACATATAACTTTTTTTTTAGTAAGTGACCTTGACAGTGACCCCAGGAGCCCCAAAACCCAACCCTATCTTCTTAAATACTTACTACAAACAAAAGTTGGTTACATTATGTCAACTGTAACTAAAAATATATTACAGTTTTCCTATTTTTAGTAACAGTGACCTTGACACCAGGAGCCCTAAAATACATTCCTATTAAAGATATTCATAAATACTTCTTATACACTAAGTTTGGTTGCATTATGTTGACTGTAACACAAATACTGTGTGTGTGAAACTTTGAAACTGTGAAAAGTTAAGAAGGGTCAATAATCCAGTCAAATACATTATGTTACTTGTATAAATCTTTTATTCTATTGTAAATTTGATAGTGAGCAGGTATCCCAAGTTTGAAAGTGATAGCTTTGATTGTTTGCATGTAAGTGACCCAAACGCAAAACTTCAAAAATCAGACTAGCTAAAAATGACAAAGTCCAAAATTACTAAAACATCCCCCTTCCCCTCCCCCTCCCTTTCCAAATGTGTGACTCAAAAACCCGTTTGATATGTTGAAGAACATTATCCATTTATTGTTTGTGAAAAATTTGAAATCAATCTAACAATAAATGAAGAAGCTATGTCGAATTCTCAAAATCAACCAAAATCCATCAAAAATCATGTTTTTTACCCCAAAAACAGGTCAGACTCAGGATCTTTTGAATATAAAGTGAAGAAGGGTATTAGATGAACAAGTTTCCCAAGTTTCAAAGTAATAGCTTTGATAGTTTCCATGTAAGTGACTTAACGCAAAACTTAACCAACGCCGACGACAACGACAACGACGACGACGACGACAATCAAGTGACGACAATAGCTCGTCATATTTTTCAAAAATCAGACGAGCTAAAAACACCATGAATTTAAAGATCATTCAATTGTTGCGTTCTAAAACCAGTTTTTAGTTGATAAAATGTACTATTTCAGCATTTAAATAATTATGCAAATATATTGCTGAATTAAAGCTAAACCTGACAGCCTATTTTCCATAAATGTCTAAAATATGGTTTCTTCTAAAAGTATATTCGTTATCGTAAGTTTGTGATAGTATCTGTAATGAAGAGCCGAACGATGATAACTCAAAACCCACTCGATCATTTTGAATATTGCTTGGATAGAATAATTACAATTTCTCTAAATCAATGTTGACGTGTACGTGTCATTCGTACGTTTGTCCTTTATTATATAAAACAAATCATGTCAGAATGGGTTTCTTTTTGTTTACAACATTATCGGCAAATCTCCTGCGATATACATATATAACATGTACTTTCGATTTACAAAAGTCACCTTAGAATAGACAAATAACGGTCAAGTTCGACGAAGAGATATTTTCCTTGTTAATATAAATGTTACGTATGGTAAAGGCCAAAATGATTATCTGCCTTACATCAATCGTACCAACCGGATTAAGAAATCTGGCACATAAAGATAATGTTTTCATCAAAAGGTGTGAAAGTGAAAACATTGTTTACTAGTGCCTAACAACTGTATCTTTATTTTATTGACTAGATGAGATGTTGGATCATGAAATATTTACACAGTTGCCATTTCATTGTACTGTATGCGTGCGGTCCGTGTATATTGAAACTTCAGGACGTGATAAGGCGCAATGGATTTTCAGAGATTTTGTACGATAAATAAGGTTCAAATTACACTATATTTGGCCTGCTATTGATAGTTAAAAAATTACCTTAAAACAAATTGAACATCTTTCATTATTTCAAAATACATGAAAGTATATGAAACAATACTCACACATAGCTTTTCCAAAATACCACACATCTCTAGAGTAGATGTCGACCAGCACTGTTGGCATACAAACAGTGAGCACAAGAATGTCGGCTATACACAGGTTAGTTAGATAAATATTTACTGATGTCTTCATATTTCGGTTCAAGCAAACAACCAAGATAACGAGCAGATTCCCAAATACACCGATGAGGAAGATAACAACGAAAAACACGGTGGCTGTGACTTGAGAACTGAAATAATATGATGGAACTTCCATTTTTGGTCTCCTACCAAACATTTCGTCGGAGCCGCAGTTACTTAAATTCTTGTCTTCTAACAATATCGTCACATTGTTAGCATCCAAACAAGTCGCGTTTGTTAGATCCATATCAAATATAACATCTGAGTTGAGCTACCACAATAATGTAATTGTCGCTTATGTGTAAATGTTGCAGTTAATGTACAAAACACCTTATGACAGAATGTTTAATTTTGAACTAATAGTCAGCAAAACCACACCTTTCAGACATTTTAATCTTTTTTATATCTTCAAAGGAAACATAAAATGAGAAGATATTAGAAATCCATGATTAATTAAAAGTCTCTCCACTATCTTTTCCCACCGATATGCATCTGTTCTCACATACATACATTAGCGGAGTAATTTCCAATAAATACTTCTATAAAAAGTCTAGAGGGCATTTGAATTATAATCTTTTGAAACGTATTGGGAAAGAATATTCCAGGATGTCACGTATAACTTTCTTCTCCTCTTCAATACTTTGTAATGTTGCTCCTCGCTGTAACTTATATTCAATACACGGCACAGGCGTTTTCTAGAGTGAGCTGGTATATATATTGCTTTTTTTCTTTGAGTCTCGCTAAATAAAGGTAAGGTTATAACAACTGCATTTTGCGAAACAAAATTTATGAATAGAAGGCTGGGTGGGTGGGAAATCAATATGACAAAACCGTTTGCCCGTAGAACCTCAAATAGCCTATTTCCGACTTTCCCGTGGCTTAAATAACCACTGGTTAACTACGTAAAATTGTCTATCTTTCCTAATAATGAAATAAAAGTGAAATAAAGAAAACCGGTTATACCCCGTTACGATAGTGAATACATTTCTGTTTTGTTGCAGTTAATATTTAAAAATTTCAGCTTTTATCAACTGACGCTTGTGAAATAATGTAATAGTATATTACCCAATGATTCTCTGTGCGTTCGCATCTGACGTGAAAAAGGTGACTGGAAATAAAATTGCCTCGGGTAACTATCAAATTATATATTTTTATACAAGTACGCCTTACTCCAATCTCACTCGTTTCATTTTAACATCAACTTATATTTACTTATTATGTTGTTATTATCAGGTCTTTGTGTAATCATAAACGTTTTGCTTTATGTCAATTTAAGTATATTTATTTATATTGTAAGATTGTTAGGACTATTTCAAAAGTCAATGTTCTGTTTTAGAGTTTTACATGGCAGATGTAGAAAGTAACATTAATACCGCTACAACGTGTAAACTGCAGAACAATAGCAACAATGTTAGGAATGGAAACAATTCCGATACTAAACAATTTTAGTATAAATGGCAGATGTTTTATGCGAAATTGGATTGGTTTCTGTCCCTCTGTCACGGTGAACATGAAAATCGTTCCTAAATAAATTCTCCACAATGACGACTTCCAGTCCTTATCTTTTATCGAACATCACTAACGCGAAAATATTTGCTAATTAAATATTCGCGATAGCAAAATTATTTTATTAGAAATTATGTGACATAAATATTTCGCTATTTTTTTATCAGCAAAGTTGAAAATTTTCGCGAAAATAGCACAAATCATCTTAAATCAGTTAACAGATGTACCTTCATGCTACACCAATTAAGTGCCTTTTGATTGTTAAGTGAGTTATATCTATCATTTGTGAGAGATGTCCCGGTATTTTGAAAAAAAAAACAACATTTATTGAACATTGGTTTTGATGCTTAAAACAAGAATATTTCAGATACAAAGTAAAGGCCCGCATTTAGTAACATATTGTATGTTATAACAAGTAAACACGGCAAACGTGAAAATGTGGCAAAGTGGGTTTCGACGGCGCCCGTAGAAATTGAAGAATTAAAAAAAACAATTCTAAAAAGTCAGCTTCAACCACACCCTCCGAATGTTTAAAATATTTTTTTGCGTAACACAATTTTTAAAAAAATTGAAATATTATCTCGTTTTAATAACAGTGACCTTGATCCTTCATCCCCCCCCACTATTTCTTATGCTTAAGACAATTTAAAAACTAAAAAAAAAACCTATTTTCAGTAACAGTGACCTTGACCAATCCCCCGAAAAAAATGTTGTGCTTTAAACAATTCAAAAACTTTAAAAAAATTTAAGTAACATTGACCTTGACCCTGTCGAAAAAAAATAAATATAGTTTTTGCTTTAAACAATCAAAAAGCTAAAATGCAATTCCGAGCTTCCTCTCCACACAAGCTTCCTACACACCAAGTCTCATTGCAATTGGTCACTCCTAACCCGAATTATTGAGCGGAAACCATTTTTCTGTTTTTAGTAACAGTGACATTGACCTTGACTTGTGACCCAAAATGCAATTTCAGCTGCCTCTCTACGCAAGCTTCCTACACACCGAGTTTCGATGCAATTGGTCACTCCTTACTTGAGTTATTGAGCGGAAACCATTTTTCTATTTTTAGTAACAGTGACTTTGACCTTTATTCGAGTGACCCCAAATGCTATCATAAGCTTTGGCTCTATGCAAGCTACCTACACACCAAGTTTCATTACAATCGGTCACTCTTAACTCGAGTTATTGAGCGGAAACCAAATGTTTGACGCCCGCCCGCCTGACAGACATACGACATCGTCAACCTAATAAGCAGCTTTTAAAAAAAACTGCTTAAAATCATTGACCTGTCGACTCTAGAATGAAAGAAACTATCAACAAGCAATCATTGAACAGCCCATACATTTTAGATAACTGGGGTCTTGATAAATTTAGAGTAGAAAATGTTTTCAATTATGTATTCCTGTGACATTTAAACTAACCTAGTTACCTAACTATGGAGAGGTGTCAATTTTTCACAAGAGCGAATATACAGAAGAATAACTACCATTTACTTGATAGACTGGAACAAATCACTATATTCAGACCTCCCGAAGGACATACGGGCTAAATGCTTATTTATCAAAATGCAAATAGTAGAGCACTTACTTCTGTTGTATTCTCTGAATGAAAAGTCAAGAAAAAATATGGTCAGACGATATTACGCTAGGAAGGAATGTGTACGGCAGTTCTGTTGTGACTGTAAAGGTGCAAAATATGTACGTAAAGAAGTGAAAACACTGTGATTCAAAATTTAATACAGTCCTCTACTGATTACGATCTTCTCCAACACCAAGTTCAATGATTTATAGACCAATCGCTTTCTATTAAATCATAGGATTTGTTGACTATTTGTATTATGAAGCCATCGGACAAATATCCTATCATTCCATTACGTTCCTTCGCGTTAGAAATCCTATTACAGGACGGAAAGGAAATAAGAATGTGTACACAGTTAATTAGAAAGTGAAAACGGCTTGGTTTAAATTGATGTCAACTAAGGACTTGTACCGTGTGTCAATGACCAGATTATATACAAACGAATTTTTCTTTGCCAGATAGGGTTAAGTAATCATGAAGCATGTTTTACTGCTTAATGCGTTTCGTAACGTCTTCAACAGCTGAATAGGTGTCATCAGTAATCAGAGTTACAAATAGAAAAAAGTAAAGATTAGAATATATAATCAGTTCAGAGAATATTAGTCTAATCTAAAAGCAGATAACACTCCAATCGCCCAAGCCGTTTAATGCATGTAGCAAGTTTTTACTTCTAACTGTTCTTAGTGCAATTTTCAAGGAGCTGGAGAGTAATATGAGGCAATACTATTTTGCGTAGTTATGACGTAATGACAAAGAGAAGTTGGAAATTAAGTAACTATTAACTGAGTATTAAATATAATGGAGTGGCGATTAAGACAAATGGTGGTACGGCGGCGATTCAAACCTGTAGAAGGGTGGAGACGGTGACAACAACAGTGATATTGTTATGTTTTCTTTTTACAAATGATTTAATAAATTCAAACAAAATTTAATTCTTCGTTTTCTTACATTTGTTTTGAAAAATGAAAATCATTTTGAACAAAATAAATGGTCATTTTTCTGACTTTTGATTACGACCACTTCGCCATTCATAGCCTTAAAAACACCAAATATTAAGTCGAAAATCCAACAAAATCGATATCATGAGGCAGATAAATACCATTCTTGAGATATTCAGGATTATACGCCTTGTCGCAAGACTTTTTCACCCAGAATATTTCAAAAGGTATCTTCACTTAAGAAGCTACGATGACAGTAGTTAGATCCTCACATCTGCGATATTAACTACTAGATGGGGGTTCAGTAGAACACTTGTGTCGCCCTCTTACACTTTATCAGAATAACGAATGGTTTCGTGACAAAATATTACTACAAAAAGGGGCATAACTCTGTAAAATATGACCTTGACCTACAAAAATTAGCGGTTTTACGGCACTTTTGTCATAAGCAATGCAATTTGAAAGTTTGATGAAGAAATCTTAAGAAATGGCAAAGTTATAGCCAACGTTAAGTTTTCGTGACAAAAAAATCTAAGTACAAAAGAGGGCATAACTCTGTCAAATATGACCTTGACCTACAAAATTTGGCGGCATCATGACCCTTTTGTCATAAGCAATAAAATTGTAAAGTTTGATGAAGAAATATTAAGAAATGGCAAAGTTATAGCCAACGTTAAGTTTGTGTGACAGACGGACCGACGGACGGACAGACAAAGCGATCCCTATTTAGATACATGTATATACGTATTTATGTCTTCATTTTTTAAAACATCACATTTATTTGTTTTGTGTCGCCCTGTCGGAGAAAAGGCGACACAAAAACACATAAATGTGATGGTTTAAAAAATGTAGACATAAATACGTATATACATGTATCTAGATGTAAACTAAGTTTGATTGCCCGTTGTTCAAAACTTGAAAAAGTGTATGGTAACAACCCTTTTGTGTGGAGACAAAGGCATTAATTTCGCTAGCCGGAGACATGCTGCAACTTGCTGATGTATAAATTATTGAATGAAAGTGATGAACTGCTTTTTAATGATAATAATTTAAGGATCTACGTAGCCAAGGATAATCAAACATGTTAGTGTTCAAACATTTGATGGCGAAAAGTGGTGAAAACTTTTCCATAAGATGTTATTTACTATTATACTTGCTAAACAACATTAAATGAAGTGTGCCTTGCACCTTCTACTGTACATCAATAAGCTTAAAGTACGTACATACTGAACTGAATCAGATTAAATCAAAAGACCATAATCCGTCATGAAATATGTTTTATACATTTAATACTTAGGCTATACGTTTCATTGATTTAATACATGTATCAGATTGGCACATTTCCGTTTTATTACCACGAAGCTAATCTCAGGAAATTACTGTATCCATTTTATTCTTGATCATGAATTCGTACTTAATTGGATGGACAACTACATAGAAACAAGATTAAATACGTTATTCCTGTATTTTGCAGACAATGTATTATAATATTACAAATAACATAACTATATATACATGTAAACATAACATAACTGAAATTTCTTTGTTTTCTCTGGACATCTTTGGCCTAATGACTGAAAATTCTAAACATTGGGACATATTAATGAATGAGAATGGTGTTCCTCGGAACACACGTATGTCGCCTGTTATGACATCTTGATATTGAATTTGGTCAATAATAGTTACGAACCGAAAGTATGACATAATTGCCTTATTTGAAATATAGCAAAAAAGTTTGACACAGCAATAATTTGTAATTAATTAATAAAAGAGTTCTCTAAATGCGTTGTTTGGTAACCCTTAAACACTAGAAACAGTTCAAATAATCCCGATAAGTGGTTTTTGAGATATGTAAATAATAGTTGTACAGAAAACTTTAAGCACAATACAAGGGCCATAATTTATGATTACTACATTAAAGAGTTTTACTTCTCTATTTTGATTGTTTAATACATGTGAAGACATCATTCCCATTAGTAGTCACTGTTAATAGTAGTTGCATGTAAAATGTTAACCAAACTTTAACCAGAGTTCAAATTGTGAAAAAATGTTATATATTGCAATAAAGTCCATGCAGGGTAGTCAAACCTGTGTCTTTTAGAAGTTTTGGTGTCTGGGAAGCTTTCTATAAAGTTTCTATCAAATACATTGTATGACAAGATCGTCACGAAAACTTATGTCTCCCCCATGGGAGTTTGTCAATGATTGTAATACTGAAACTGGATATTAAACATGAAAACGCTGCAATGCCACCGAAGTAGGTTTCCACGGCGCCTGTAGGAATTGTAGAATAAAAAAAATCTTAAAAAAAGAAATAAAGAAAACAGGCACATTCAAGTTGTTTTTTTTAATCAGTGACCTTGACCCTCCCTTGCGAAAAAAACCCCAACTTTTTGCTTAAAATTTAAAAACTGAAAAAAAAATCTTTATTTTAGTAACAGTTTCCTTGGCCTTGACCCTGATGACCTGCAATACAATCACAAGCTTTAAATAAATTCTACGCAAGTTACATGTACCCACACACAAAGTGCCATTGTAATAAGTCACTCTTAACTCGAGTTATTGAACGGAACCCATTTTTAAAAACAGTGACCATGACCTTGAATCAAGGTGGTTGTTACATGCGCTCTGCACTTTGTCTCAATATAGTGAAAATTTGTGGTGAGTTACTCTTAAATCTTTCAAGGGGTTCAAGAGATATGGAGCGGACACGATTTGTGACGGACAACCCGACCAAAAACTATATGTCTCTCTCCCATTATACGCAGGCGACACAAACACTATTTATTTAGTTGGCTTATTAAAAATTCAGACTTGTACACATTCAAAATAAAAAAGTTACAGTTACACAGCCTTCACACTTCTTTAAAGTAAGCATTGTGAATCAAGTAATAGTGATAGCTTCGAGCGAAAAATTACACATTTGGCTCTTGACAAGATTTTTAATTAACTGAAACAAGATATCAATATTCATGTGCAACAGCTGGTCATGCAAATAAAGACATTACCATTTGCAGCAAAACTACACATAAACTAATGAAATTATAACAAATAGACATCTCGAGTACAAACTAAACTCGTTTAAAACTATAATACTATTAAAATGCGGTAACGGATAAATATCAGAATAGTGATCACCTCTGTGAAGAGTAATAGACGGCGTATTGAAAGATTTTAGCACTTTATGACTTGTAAGACAACCTGTGTTACAGACACGTTTTAAACAACCAAATGAGCGTACAATGCCTTCAACATTCAAACCAAGTGAAACACTACTTGAGAGTAAATGCAAGCTATGTTTTGAAAATGATCAACAGTACCTGAATTGCAGGCACATAAAATCCAAGGAGCACAATCACATGTAGCTCTTATTTTACCAAGAAAGATGTCCTACCGGCGGAAATGACCTTTATTCGTAACATAAAACATTTTTAACTATAGTTTCAAGTTTAAATCGATAAATTGATGTAAGAAGTATAAGGCAGTATGTTTTTCAGTGATATTGCAAGAAATAAGAAAAGCGCGCAACTCTTATGAAACGTAGTGAAACGACTTTAATTCGATAGAATGGCATATGCAACATTGTGTCAGAGTGAATAGAACATTACATGGTTCCATCATTATGTAAATTCGAAGTCAACCTGGGACTTTGAGCAAAAATACTAGATGTACATATACAACACAAATGCATTCTGTAAGTTAGCACCTGAAAGCAGTAAGACTCGGTCACAAACATTTTAGCTGATTCGTTAACTAGCAATCGACAGCCGGTTCTATACACATATATATATGTACCATGCATCTAACATGAAACATCTCACACTAAACACCTCCTATAGACGTCTAAGGTTCGAAGGAAAGCGTATTTATTTTGGTAGCAACATTTAATTGTACAACATGTATAACTTATCATAGATTTTCAGCAAGCTGGCGGCATTCAGTTAACAAATGTACACAAAGGTCCGCCAATCATTAATGGCTCTGGAAACAGAAATTAAAAGCATTCATCAAAGAACATCATTGTAAGCCTGCAGACGTGACACAAACTACAATAATTCATTAGAGAACATTCATTATAAACCTTTCCCAAGAACCTGGAGACATGAAACAGGAGACTGAACAAATTAAAGGGGCACTCCTTACATCTAGCAGATTATATTCTCGAAACATAGATTACGTGTTCAATGAACGTAAAAAGATAAATAAATACAATTTCAAAGAAGAATCTATGACGAAAAATGCCTCATTTTACCAAAATTAATCAGCATAGACGCTTTCTGTACTAAATCGCATGCACCCATTAATTGAACAACAATTTTACATAGATTACTGAATGGTTTACGGTACTGCAGTATATTTTAAACGACTGATTTTATCGAAAATGGCTGGGAATGCATAGCTGAAACTTTTAGGCTAAGCTATAATACTTCTAAAGATTCTATTATTTATGTTTGAATGTTATTTAGTTTGACATCAGTTATAGGGTATGTCCCTTTAAGATAATGCAACTTTTACAGCAATAATAATATGCAGTAGAAAAAACAATTAAGTCCACTGTGAAACGAATCGTATTGTAAATCTAGTGATATTCGCGATAGTTTGATTTTCGCTATATTGTCGATTCCCCATTTGGCTAATTTAAAAATCTCGCAAAAGATTCATTTCAGATAGATTTACAATGAGAGAATTCTCCTTTCGCGAATTTGAAATTTGCGAATATGTCTGTCTACACATCAATCGCAAAATTTTCGTCGCGCATTATACATGTACAATAAAGGAGATAAGAAGCATGTTTAGAGACAACGCTGAAATCAAAGTCTCAAAAACTTGAAGGAATATATGATAGAATTTAACATATTAGCTGACTTGCAGGACATAGCTTGTACATGAACTATATGCCCTCTAAATTGAAATGATTTACTTGTTAGGAAATGTTGCCTGCAAATCATTAACATTTTGTGTGAACTACCGAATTTAATTAATTTAAAGAGAAATCTCTAAAGATTAATTTTTGATAAAAACTCTTCTGTTGATATTACATCAACTTCTGGATGTAATCGAATGGAGCCCAAATACGTGAGGAAACGGGAGAAATGCAATCATAATTATTTTAAATAATTGCATGTAATAACAAGAAAACGCGGCAATTTCACCAAAGCAGATTTCAAAGGCGCCTGTGGAAACTGTAAAATAATTATAAAAACATTCTTCAAAGAAATAAAAGTCCCCCCCCCCACACACACACAAACAGATACACACATTAAAAAATGAATAATTTCAAAAGTAAAAAAAAATATTTGTTCAAAGTAACAGTGACCTTGACCCTAGTGGAAAAAGTCACATTAACTCCACACAAGCACACCAAGTTTCATTGCAATATGTCACTCCTAACTCGAGATATTCAGCAGAAACTATTTTTCTATTTTCAGTAAAAGTGACATTGACCTAGACCCTAGTGACACCAAATGCAATCTTAAACTTCCTCTCCACGCAAGCTACCTACATACCAATTTTCATTGCAATTGGTCACTCCTAACTCGACTCGTGCAGTTGATCAGTTGACCAGCCTCGCTTATAGGAATGTTCAAGTTTAGCATTTGGACTCACTTAACTTATCAAATATTAAGGTTCATGGATATTTGCATTACTACCAACTTGACTGTTTATGTGATTGAGCTCACATTTTTACAGGAGATATTGTATGCTCAGAAATAGAAGTGCGTTGAGTATATTCTCAATATTTTTTCATAAATAACTATGTGTCTACATAAGGATGGCGACTTAAGTCTTTTGTCGATAAAATGTGTTATCAACTGGCTGAAATTAATTCGTGTCGCAAGATATTATCATTAATTTCCTACTTATATTAAGAGTAGAGACAAATATCTCTTCTTTGTAAATAGCATTGTTTATTCCTCGCGAGCACGAAGTACCGAGGCATTACGAAATACATAACATATATATATATATGGTTTGCTGATCTCTCATCGAATCGGCCTAGAGAATTTGGTGGTATTTCAAAGACTTCCGTCACCTTTTTTCGTCACCTTGAATTCATATTTTTTAATATATTTTTGTATTTTAATGCTGTAAAAGCGGTTGAAATAACTAATTTGTATCAACAATTACCATATTGAATAAATGGATTTTCTGTCGATGTGAAACTTCTAGCAAAACTCAACAGACAAAGTTAAACGGATCTCATTTATTGACATAAAATTTTGAGAAATAATTTAACAACAACGAAAATATCTTATCAACAAAAAGTAAAGAATCACAACTCAACTTGTATTTCACGCATCCACGTGTATGGTATAGTACGTCAATTCGTTTAGCTGTTTCCTGAAACTGCCAATAATTTGACACTAATTCAAATTAATGGTAGAAGCCCAATAAAAGACATATGTCCTTTCAATCATTCGATTAGGCTACCGAGTTCGAAGCAATGCGAAATACGTCATTCAGTCACAAAGTGAAGTCGTTGCCAGGAAAAAGTTATTTTCTCTTGTTTGGTAATTTTAACTCAGGACAAGAACTCATAAATTCATCATTGAGAAGTACACTTAACCGATTTAGAAACGCAAAGATTTCTACGGAAGCGTATAATGGTCGACAGTTACTGTTTATATCAACTAGACATGTGTGTGGTAATATGTTGACTTTGCTTGATAATATTTTGCAATTGTGCGTTATGTCATGATAAAATAAAACAATTGAGGGGGGGGGGTTTTTTTTTTTTTTTTTTTTTTTTTTTTGTTGTTTTTTTTTTTTTTTTGGTTTTTTTTTTTTTTTTTTTTTTTTTTTTTGGGGGGGGGTTTTTTTTTTTTTTTTTTTTTTTTGTTTTTTGGTTGGGGGGGGGGGGGGGTGGTTTTTTTTTTTTTTTTTTTCCCAAAACAAAAAGTAGTTTAATCTGTTGCCAACCGCTGACAATTTTTAAAAATTCTTTGCGAAACGGTAAACACATTCCAAACGTAGGTTTAAAATCAATGTACAAAGTGACCTAACTTTTGACCAGATGTTACGCAGTTTCGGTCTTGACTAAAGTTCACTAAGACAAACTTTCTTTCAATATGACTGAAGCCGGTGTGTCAAATGTGGCATCTAGAGTGTTTCTATTATTTTACCTGGTGTCCTACTTTTTGACCCCACGAATCCCAGTTTAAAACTAAACATAGAGTTCATCAAAACAAACATTCTGACTAATTTTCAAGATGATTTGATTCAAAATGTAAATTCTAGAATGTTGATGTTCTATGAGTTCACCTTGTGATCTAGATTTTATGATGTGACCAAATTTCAAACTTGACATAGCATTTATCAAGACATCCAGGGTGATTGGGTGCAAATTTTGCTTCTGGAGTTACCACGAGGTTTTTCTATTTTTTTACCTGGTGTCCTAGGTTTTGATCACACGTAATATAGTTTCTTTCTTGTCCTATATTTTATCAAGACAAACATTCTAACCAATTTTACGGTTTGGTTGGATACAAATGTGGTTTCTACAATATTTGGAATATTTTTTATTATTTGACATTGTCTCTGATTTGACCCCGCGTTACCTGGTTTCAACTTTTGGTCGAGAGATCATCAAGAAAAATATTCTGACCAATTCATGACGATTGTTCTTATAGAATGTTCAGACTGTAAGTGTGGACAGACAGACAGACAGGCAAGCAGGCTAGGGTGAGCTCAAAAGAGAACATTTACACCAGCTATCTACTCTAGTTTCACCGATGTCGGAGCTAAATATTAACTCATTTTCAGTAATAAATTATCTTACACAAGCAAGATAAATCTTTCATGCAATAACTATACCGTTCAAAATGATTTTTGCTTGCTGATTCTTAAGGAACGAATGCTACAGTTATCATGCAATATTTCTATTACTATCTTGCATTTTCCCGTAAGATTTCAAACATGATGCGATATTTTCGCATCAAATCTACATAAATATCTAGCAACTGGCGACCATTATACGCTTCCGTAGATTTCCCTAGTTGAACATTTTTATTTGAATGACGCTATTGTTTTTATTTCTATTTAAGTCATTTTTTTGCGATGAATTATTGAAACTTTTACAAGAATTCAATTTTATATAGTTTTTGTTGTATATGAAATTTGAATAAATTTGAATCACGATAACGTTGTTAAAATAAATATTTTGACCTTTTTGCGTTTCTAAAGAGTGTACATACATTTGAGATATATGATTGGACACTTAAAAAGTAATAGCAGCAGCAGTTAATCAATTTTAAAGCAGCTCAGACTAAAATCATTGATCAGGAGAAACTTTATATCATAATAGCTGTCAGTTCAAGGTCTCTTACCAACGTTTAAATGATTTATCGACAATCTAACCTCATCTTCGGTAATTTCAGAGTTAAAAATACATAAAAATGTATGTATTTCCACATCAACCTCTATTTTATCCTCAAACAGGTCATAGTTTATATTCTCATTTCCGTCAATTTTATCAGGCATACAATAATTGCTTAACATGTTGTAACCAGTCATTTGTAGATTCACTAGAAGCCATTAGTTATACGCTTTAATCTGGACCAAAAAGACTTAGAATCATTTAATCTGGATGTGAGATCATCTAATGGTTTTTTTGTAACATGTATGAATTTTAAATTACACATTTTCTTTCAATTCATTTATTTTGTTAAATTTAACTGCACATTTTCTTCACATTTACAACACCTTAAAACTGTAGTTTCAAACGTTTTGGTTCATTACATTCTAAATCAAACCATCTTGGTGCACTTGCATTTACATATTTCACTTTATTTTGAAATCCATTGGCCATATCCTTCAACCGGGCAACATAATTTGTTACAATTTCATTGATATCGGATGCTGTGTATCACTTCTAATGTGAATGATTCATTACAGTACTTCTGTTTTGGAAAGTAGTTTTATCTTTGCTCGATGTATTATGAGACATCTTTATATGGAGTACTATTTTCTGAACACTCCGCTATATCTTCCATTTTATGACAAACTTTGTCCTTGAATAACGTGCTAAATGATTGAGTCGAACGATTTTAGACATTTTCATGCAAAAAACTTTGCCCTTTTCGCCTGAAAATTGACAGTTTGATATATGATGTAGATCGTGCTATCCCATAATGATAGATTCAGAAGTATGTTTACAATAACGCGAGACAGCTAAAACTGTACTTAGGGTGATTGATAAAAGTATAACGTACGTGTACGTACGTCTCTATTAGGCAATGACCGGTAACTGTACAAGTTGAGATAGTATTGCTTAAATAAACACTCGATGTCCTGCAAAGAGCTAATGTTCACTAGACAGGAACGCACCAAAAAGAATTTAACAACAGCATTTTAATTATAGAATTACTGGAAATTCGAGTAACTTTCTAGGACAATTTAAATTTGTTCCATATATGCGGAGTATGTTATATCGATATAGAATTTTCAAGGATAAAATCTGGCCCAGAAAAGTTGTTCCTTATATCCGGAATTTCGCTACATTAATTTGTATATTCGTTACATACGGAGTTTACTTTATTCAAAACTAAACTAACAACTAAGAAATAAAACTGACTTTTCAATCTAATCTTATTAACTAAAATTTGATAAATGTCTTAAATGTTCAATTTACATGCTGATTCGATTAATTAAATGTTTTTCCGTTTTTTGCTAGTATCGCCGCAAATATAGTATACTATAGTATAATATATCCAAGACCCCGAAAAGTGATCTTTCTATGAAAATGAAAAATGTCTTCTTAATTCAATAAGTTTTGATGAATAGAGGTTGACCATGACATCACATAAAATGACAATATGCAAATGTTTTGTTGTGTAAATATGATACGTTTTGTTTCTTGCACAACACAATAAAGACGTGTAAGCAATTATAAAATTTCTGTCATTCTTCTCTGCCAATCCGATATACAGTTATCTGGAAGATTTGAGCTTTTTTTCCAAAATACTAAAGCTAGTAATGGTTATCGCTGTCAATTGTTCTAACCAAACGAGAAGAGATCAAAACTACAATTTCATTCCTTCAAAATAAAAGTGTGTACATTATATACTCAGTACATTTAAAAATGCAACACTTACATGTTGTGTTGTAGGAGTTTAACGCCCGTTCCAACCGTGTTTGGGTCATTTTAACAGGTGGGCAATTTATCAAACAATAGTTCCTGGGAAGAACCAGTACTAGACAAGTCTTTTTGAAAATTTAACTTTGATGTTTACACACAAACGGAGAATTTATTGTGATACAAATTTGATACATAAAATAGTGGTTTCATCAAACAAAATAGGGAATGTAGCCAAGTTTTAACAAAATTACAAAAATAATAGACATACCAGATTTTCTGCAATTTTAACAACCAGTTTTCATTTTGGTTATGACACAATTATCACTGTTAAATGATTTTTCTTAGGTTGTCTAAATTCTAAACATATTAATAAAAAACAATAAAAAAAAACAAATCTGTACGCACAATATTCCAAAGCGTTGAATTTTTGTTCTTATTATGATGGATATCAAACTGACAAAAACTCTATTTCAAAGTCTCCTTTAAAATCATTAATACGAAGATGCTATTGATGTTACCGGTTTTAATGGGTATATATATATTTGATATATAGGCTTACAATGTCGATGCTGTCTAAAGAATTACCGACAGCTGAAGTTGCTTACGAAATTAAACGTTCCTTCCTTATTTCAGAGATCTTAAATTGTTTACATCTGGCTAAAATCAACATTATATGCTTTTCAATAGTATACACGACTTCTACTGCCTAACATGTCCACGGCTATACGTCCAATTTTATGAATCTCTGGTCACTTAATACATTTTTTCTGTGTTTTTTTTGTGAGTGTATATCATACTTTTAATGCTGAAACTTTAATATTTTAGCAATGCCCAATAATTCTAATTACTATTGTGATACTGATCGATTTTGCCGAAATCAAAGCTTCATAAAAAAGGTATACAATGTGTGTGTCTTTGACGAACACTTTTACAGTATATTAAATTTAAAAGTAATTTTCAACCTAAAATCAATTTATAACACTTCTAAAGTATTTAATACAAGTTAATCAACACTTCAGTCTTATGTGTCACCATTGTAATTAGCTCCAGCTGCTGAAAGCAGATATGTTTGTGGTCTGATTAATCTCCCTGCAAAAAAAAAGCCAGATGTCAGTATAAACATGTTGTAAACGTTGCAGTATCAGTTATATTTCCAGTTACTTTTATGAATTTGATAAAAACATTCGACGTACTTAACCAAGTTTACATTATAATCGTAGAAATACAAATTTTAGAACCTTTTTTTCTTAACAGTCTATCTTTTACAAATACAACTGGTTTTCCTTTATTTACTTAGAACAAGAAAAAACGTATTTGGAGTTTACCTGCATATTTCCCGAAATGTCTCTCTTTAGACTGATGTGCACAAAAATACCCGAATAGTAATTGTAAATGTAAAGATGTTACACATATTCCGAGGCATGTTTTTTTATAAGAAGAACTTTCAGTCCAGCCTCATAAGTAAGTTGACTGATAATTTATTGAAATAATAAAAGTTATGAAAACCTAAAGAATGGCATTTTCAAGAATTATGGCAAAAATACTGTGCCCTCGGTGAAAATACATCTGTCATGTATTAAGGTAGCTAATATATGTCTAGAGTGATAAAGTTTAATTCTAACTGATTTGTAAGAGAAATATATGGTTTACAATTGTTTCACTTTCTTTTTTTAAATTAGACTATTCTTCCTCCGACTTCAGTTAACTATACATCATTTTGATCAAAATGATGTACTGCTCGCAGATCTTTTGCACCTGTAAATGGAGTCCATCCCGGGTAACTTCAACTGCGCGGATCATATAATGAATTATTGTAAACAAATGATGCGGCTGTCGGAAGTATTAACTTTTGATATGTTATGTTTTCGTAAAATCTTTTTGCGTTCATAACTTTTTCTCAATCAAAATAGTTACAAGATATTAATCAAGAAATACTTTTCGTTCAGCATACTACAGAGGAATTACACGCTGTTATTACTGGCTTTAATATTCGGCACATCATGGAAGATAAGGTGATATTAGAAGACCTGCTGCAAACAGCTTTGGCATACTCGATGAAACTGAGTAGAGCCTCAGTCAGAGATTTGCAGAATGTAACAAATTGTCTTCTAAGTCTGAAAAAGTTATAATAAACAAAACGCAAACACCTAGTCTACAATTTGTCATAAACATATGAATTATAAATACTGCGTTACAAATACCGTTTTAAAATAATGTAAATACGCTGGCAGAAGAAGTGTTTGTGTATCTATTCTCAGTGAATTAATTATATTTTCCTGAAACTGCAAGTTACTGCCACTTTTACAATATATCCGTTTATAAGATAGAAACGCAATTATAAGCGCAAAAATTAATGCAATGCAGTCTTAAAACCTTAATATCATAACTTCTACCAAAAAAACAACTTTATTGGAAATTTATTTGTATTTTACGTGAATACTCCACTTCACCGGCATTTGATTTTATACTGATATATCCAGGGTATTAATCTTTAAAATGCTGCTGACTAAAGATTTTGCCTTTGTGACTAGTGCACGTCCGTGCAGTGTGATCATGATCTCCACTCTTAATCAGTTAATAATTTTTCCCTGAACACCTGAAACCTTCACTTTAAAAGGGAAAAAGAAGGCAGGGACAACCTCAAACTTTGTATGTCAGTTCTTGATTAATTCACAGACTGTTTTGACAAAACTTTAGCAAAGGGCAATACTACTCAACATTTGTTCATTATTTGGCGACGGTAGAGGTTCCGCGCGGATTTATTTAAAATAGGAAGTAATCGCGACATTATAGATAACCTATTTCGATTGCAGCTGTAAGAAAAATATCTGTAAAAATCTTCGGTATTGAAGGTCGCGCCTAACAAAAAGCTAGAACACCATTCACTAAAACCTTCAAAAGAACATCAACATTTTGCTACCGATTCTATGTATATGTCCTTTCAATCATTTGTCTAGGGCAATAAATGTTGAGAAACGCAAGAGTAATTTCATTCTCCGAATAACCACACTTATCTTATTATGAACTTGATTATGGACTATAAGATCATGGATTCGTCATATTCTATTACATACACCTGTGAAAATATTTTGGACAAAAATTAGGCTTAAAAACGAACAAAATTGTTATTGCCGACAACTAATCAATGATTCAACAGCTTATCTTAATTGATATCCTGTTGGAATAGTAATTATAGACGGTTGTAACTTCCTTGGCCAGTATTGGTAAGTATCACCTACTTTTCTTTGGAAGAATATGCAACTGAATGATGTTTGAAGCAGAGACTATCAGAAAATAAATGTCATACTTTTTTAGATAATTTACTGTCAGAATGATGTACATTGAAGAAAAACACAGCCTACAAGAAAACAGTATTAGTATATAGATTTTGTGATAGTTTGTAACTAAAA
This sequence comes from Saxidomus purpurata, assembly GCA_022818135.1. Classification (NCBI taxonomy): domain Eukaryota; kingdom Metazoa; phylum Mollusca; class Bivalvia; order Venerida; family Veneridae; genus Saxidomus; species Saxidomus purpurata. The sequence goes on along the minus strand of JAFMSR010000016.1, from coordinate 23,217,463 downwards.
TCCTTTGCGATCGTGTTTGATATAACACACAGGAAATTTCAAAGCAATAATATTTTATTCTTGAATATCGAAATATGTTTGAGGTCACGTTGAAATGCAAATAAATCTAAAATTCAAGGACAAATTATTTATCAATAAGTGAAACGAACGTAAAATTCTTTTTCAATGACCTGAATACTCACATGTACCGCTCTACTATTTCTAAAACATTGGTAATACAAATAAAATTCCTGTATTTTTTTCCATTTCAAATTTCATAACCGTGTTTTATATACTGCTAATAAATGAAAAGTCATCTATGCAGCTTATGGGTAGAGTAACATATTTTCAAAGTTAAACAGTTTTACGTCAATACCAATGTTTACTTAAAGGTCCAATACTAACGAAAGTGAAAATTCAAATATACTTTAAAACGTACAGAAATAAGTTATTTTTAATAAAAAATGAAAGTTGGTATGTAGAGATTCTAAACAAATCACAGTACATGTACAATTATTTTTCTATGCATTATGAAGAAAGTTAAAAAGACCTGGGTGGTCATTTTGTCGATTCACTGAGATTTCAACATAATACACATACTTTTCTTCGTGTTCCGAACACTTTCTGTAAATTTTCACCTGTCATTCTTCATTATTTAGTGTCTTGCATAAGGTAATGTACAGGCCATTGAAATAACTGTCACTTCATTTTCGCTTGGTAGTAGACCTTTAAGGACAAAAATTCTGTCCGGTTCAAAATTGTTTAATTAAATTTTATTTGTACGTTACTTTTAATTTTTTATTTGCAAACTTATATTTTAAGACTACTTGCTTCATCACAAGGTGTTAAGAATATTATAGAAAAACATTCAATCAACCGTGACGGCATAAACCATGAATTTCACATTTATCTAAATTTTATGTACATGAAACTTATTATCACAAAAAAAAATCAAGTGATTTTGTTGACCAAAGAATAGTCCTATCGAAAGACGTAAAAATTTAGACAAATACTCAACATGTGTTGTTATTACGAAGCTTTCAAGATAGCAAACTTTGCGCATTTTATGTCGACTGGAGGTCAGTGATCCTACAACACATGTTACACGTGCGTTAAACGCTCATGAACATTCTAATCGACGTCACGAACATTGGAAATGTGTAAAATGATTCGAAAATGATGATATTCTTATGTTTTTCTAATTATGAAGAAAATATCCAATTTCAGTTTTTGTGTTACTTTAATTATACCGGACAGAACTTTTGTCCTTAAGTATACTTTGATATTCGTCTCAAACAAGATTAATCTTTCCACCACTCTCTTTTCCCCCTGAAAAATTGATGTACGTGTCCAAAATTTTGAAGCCGACAGTAAATCTTAAATCTCTGCTTGTACCCAGAGCAAAGAATCTCCCGATACTTCATTTCTCATGATTTACATTTAAAATTGTGTGTGGTAGACACACATCCAGGTAATCATTAATTCCATACATCACGCTGAAGTTATTACAGTAAAAACTCTTTCTCAAAGTTTTCATGTCAATGTGAAAACATCAAAATGAATACATTGTATATTTCATCAGTTAAACTGATTGATGTCCGAAAACAAAAGAGGGACTAGTAATGACTAATAAATGCAAACTTTTCGTCCGTGGATCCGTTGCTGGACAGCGTTATATTATAGTAAGCTGATTAACAGTGGAACATGTTTGAAGCTTGTAACTGGGTGACGTTTCTCATTGATTTTTTTTTTCAACAGATTCTACCCCAGAATCAAATTTCTTTTTCCATCTACGAACCGTCTCATAAGACACCTTAGCTGACTCATAAACAGGAGTAATTTCGGCAAAAATCTCTTTCTGAGAATAACCGAACTTACTGCGAATTTTTATGTATCCTCCTGGATATTTCGTGACAGCATAATACACAATACATTTCGAACAGCCCTCGTAAATATTGCATCAATTGTTTGCTTTGGAGTATAGCTACTTGAAGAGGTATACTAGGCATGAATGTCTAAATTCAGTTTGCGTTGCTTTTACATGTATATGATAGTACCATGCAATGTTTTGATCTTGTACGTGTGGTGATTAATGTGCCGTTGATAAGCAATCACTAATTTTACTTATTCAAATTTAACAATGAAAAGTACCGAGTTTATTACAGAAATAAGTGTCTCCCCAAAGTTCTGAAGTTATTTGTACGACAAATGAACTAAGTAACATTGTAAAGTAAATGAAACACTATAAATTTGTGACATGTGGTTCTTCTCAGTATTTTCTTTTTGCATGTTGTTTTTCAACATCTTTCTCCGTAGAAATTAATCTGAATAAAAATAATTGAAAGATGTTAATCAAGAACTACGATTCACTGATGTACACATTGTCATCAAACATTAGAGCTAAATCTGGATATAATAATTATTGTTTATTGACGTTATAAATTCTCTCTTAAAGCAACACAAATGGCATGAAGTAATATTTGTTTAGTTATGAACATAAAGTTATTGATTTTCTCTTTAACTGCTATTTAAAGCAACTTTTGTAATAAATCGTATTAGAAGACAGAAAAGCAGTTAAAGGCGCAAAAATTATCATGTTGATTTCTTTTTTGATATAAGTACTAGTTGTAATAACTATGTTAAATGGATAGTGAAAGATCTCTTCAATTGTTGTAAACTTGAAGATTTTGCGTATTTAATAATCCCCTTCCTGGTTACTTTTACTGTTCTCTCAAATGCTTACGATATCATACATGTAAAAGACTATAGCAATGTCATAACTATTATTTATGTGAACGTAGTGCAATTATCAGCATTTCAAATCGTAGTCATTGTGTTATGTGGAATGCATTAGTTTTGTTTATCAGAACATTACAGGCCACTGGCTCCGTCACAGTATTGGTCCAACGACTGTAAATGAAAATTATAGATTTTGCAGATACCATAATGTCTTATTTACAGTGTTATTATGATGAAGTTGTTATATGTTGTTTAAGAGCGGTAAAAACATTTTCCGTGCAATCTTTCTCCGTGTTCTACCTGGTTAACACAAATTCCTCGTCCTCGTACATTTTCTAACTCAATTCTGTTGAAGAGAAATTGCGATTATTACTCCAGACATTGAAGAAGAAACCACTTCATTCAAAAGACCAAACAGCATCCCCGAATAAGACAAAACCATTAAACTGCACCCGTGCATCTTCATCAATAGTGTTTTTTTCAACTGCCGTCCCTACTAAGGTCATCGTTCACTTTTTGAAAATTGTGTGTGAATTACCGATTTTATTTTTATAAAAAAAATCTCTAAAAGTTAATGTTTAATGGAAAACTCTCCTGTTGTTATTAAATCAACTTGGTAATGTAATCGAATGGAGCTCAAATATGTGCTGAAATGAAAGAAATGCAATCAAAACTTTTTTTATAATTGCATGTAGTAAATAAAGAAGACAAATATGATAAAAAATCGAAAATATACTGAAAGGATAAAGAAACGCAGGGTAAATATTTGAGGTGATTTAAAGTGATGTGTTTGAAAATATATACAATATTTTATATAAATATAAAAAACCCATCTTTAATCAACAATTACCAAAATGTCATTAGATTTTGACCAATAATTCATTAGTAATTGAAGCACATTTGATGGTACCCCCAAATATCGTAAAGTGAAATCGACTGACTCGTCCCGATCGAGGTCGGTCGGAAACCCTTCCAGTTTCTCTCAAACGACGGACAAGACGTTCTATGGTGGAAACATTCACACTGAACTGCATAGCAACAGTACTTGTTGCCTCTGACCTTGCATAAGCAATGCAATAGCCTGATCCCTCTGAACTTCTGTCAGCCGAACCATGATTGCAAGAGCTTCAAATTCAATGTAAATAGCGGAAAGCGATGTGTATACCTCAAGAGTATCAAGTGGTATGACCAGATGTTTCGACAAACTTGTCATCATTATTCTGCACGTGTCTTTTGCTTTTTATCACTTTCTCTTTGTGGCATGGTGCAATGCACGGTTGACTTTAGGCACCGGTTTGAGTGACAAGTGACCAAGATAGTCTTCTGACCGGTTTTCATAATTCTAGGCCAAGCATTAAAAAAATTGTTGCATATATTGTTACCCTGCGTTTTTTATCCTTTCAGTATATAATAAAATTTATCTATAGAATGAACTGATGTAAACAAATATTCATTCGCTTGCGTTGTTGAAATTGTGCAGTTGATCAGTTGAACAGCCTCGGTTGTTGAAATTGTGTAGATGATCAGTTGACCAGCTTCGGTTGTCGAAATGTGCAGTTGATCAGTTGACTAGCCTCGGCTGTCGAATGGTGCATATTATAAGTTGACCAGCCTCGGTTGTCGAAAAGCGCAGATGATCGGTTGTCGAAAGGTGCTGTTGATCAGTTGACTAGCCTCGGCTGTCGAATGGTGCATATTATAGGTTGACCAGCCCTCGGTTGTCGAAAGGTGCAGACGACATGATGACCAGCCTCGTTTGTCGAAAGGTGCAGACGAAATGTTGACCAGCCTCGTTTGTCGAAAGGTGCAGACGAAATGTTGACCAGCCTCGTTTGTCGAAAAGTGCAGACGAAATGTTGACCAGCCTCGTTTGTCAAAAGGCACAGACGAAATGTTGACCAGCCTCGTTTGTCGAAAGGTGCAGACGAAATGTTCACCAGCCTCGTTTTTCGAAAGGTGCAGACGAAATGTTGACCAGCCTCGTTTGTCGAAAGGTGCAGACGAAATGTTGACCAGCCCCGTTTGTCGAAAGATTCAGATGACCAGTTTTCGAAGGGTCAGGTTTAGCCCTTGGACTTACTCAACTTCTCAAATATTGAGGTTCACAGATATTTGCATTGCTACCAAGTTACCAACTTGACTGTTTCACAGTTTTTACGGAGGATAGGTGCCTAGTACTGTTCGCCTTTAAAGATTTTAAATAAACCGTTGAAATTTGCGTTAAACTAAAGCAAATTTGATATCTGTATTTAAACAGCTTAGGAATAAATAAAAGTACGTTGTTTATTCCTCAAATTTGTTTGATAAATAAAAATAACTATAGGTCTCTACATAAGGTTGTTCACTTCAGCTTTTTGTCGATGAATGGCTGGAATTAATTCGTAATTAGTCCGGCAAGATATAATCATTAATTTCTGACTTTTAATAAAGGTAGAGACAACTATCTCTTCTTTGTAAATACGAGCATTGAGTACCGAGGTATTACGAAATAAATTCTGTTGAAAGATGGTTTGCTAATCTTTCGTCGCACTGGGAAAGAAAATAAAATTTGCTGGTATTTCAGAGGCTTTTAGTTCGTCACCTTGTACTCGAAACTCTAAACGTATATCTTCACATGTTTGTAATATACTCAAACGCAAAAGAAAGTCTGCATAGATGTTTTCTTAATTTGCCTGATATCCATAATAGAAATTATATGATGTTTGGTACCACTGTTAAGCTTATTCAATTGCCTACAAACCGAAGTAATCTTTTCAAAATTGCGGTTTCTATAGATGTACTGAATTTGGTTACATGTGTCAAGGGTCAAAACGAAAAATACGCAAACTGTGATATTGATGTTATTGTGAATATAATCACGTTTTGCAGCTCTCCTTATGGTTTTGTTGTAATTATTTGATTAATTCCGGATATGGCCACCAGTTTTTCGGATAGCCTGTTACAATACGTCGTTTCATAGGTGTAGTTCCATTCGATCTGCAGGGCATTATGTAGCTACTGCAAATTGTTGACGACATGTCTTGACCTAACTTTACGAACAAGAAGATCCCAAATATGTTCGAATGGGTTGAGGTCAGGAAAACTGGCAGACCAAGGCAAGACGTTAACGCCATTTGCATTTAGGTATTGCTGCGTTAGCCGTGCCGTATGCGGACGTTCATTGTCGTGCATCAATGTGGCGGAGGCACGCTGATTATCGAATGGAACAGCAACTGGGTTTAACACCTGGTTAATTTACTCGGCTGCATTAGGATTGCCAATTACATTGACCAGATCAGTTTTCCCGTCTTAGATAAATGTGAAATTCATGGTTTATGCCGTCACGGTTGATTGAATGTTTTTGTATAGAATTCTTAACACCTTGTGATGTAGCAATAAGTCTCAAAATATAAATTTGCAAATAAAAAATTAAAAGTAACGTACAATTAAAATTTAATTAAACAATTTTGAACCGGACAGAACTTTTGTCCTTAAGTATATATATTTCACTTATCTTCGAAACCATTACAAATACCCTTCAACCGGACGACAAACTTTGCTTCAATATAATTTGTCATCTATTGCTAAACATATGTTGTTTATCACTTCTACTTCTGTTTTGACATCTTTAAATTGGGTGCTTTTTCTGGATATTCCGTTAGATCTTTCATTTGAGGGCACACTTTGTCTTTAAATGACGTGATGAATGATTGAATCAAAAGAAATTAGACATTTTCATATAAAAACCATTGCCTTTATCGTTTGAAAATTGACAGTTTGATATATTATGTAGATAAAGCTATGTCATAGTAACAGATTCAAAAGGATGTTTTCAATAAAGACTGATATTTGCAATATCGCGAGACAGCTGAAACTGCAATTAGGGTGATTAATGAAAGCAGTACGCAACTGATCTCTATAGGACGAAGACCCGTAACTGCAAAGTTGGGAGATAGCTTTGCTTAAAACTCTCTCTATAATTATTTAGACATACTAGATGTCCTGCGAAGAGCTAATCGGCAAAAAGGACTTTAACATTTTAATTGTAAAATTACTGGAAATTCAACGAAATCACAGTTATTCAAAACTAACCTGACAAAAACAAGAGCTGTTTGTAAAACATGTATGCCCCCTTTGATGCAATCAGAAATGTGGGAAAAAGACGTGTCACGAAAAAAAAGATTTTGGGCTTTAAAATGAAAAACAACAATTTTTGGCCTTACAAAAGAAATTGTTGGCCTTAAAAAAAGTTGGCCTACAATATAATTCACGTGGCCAAAAACAGTCATTGTGGCTTTGACCTTTGACCTACAATAGATGTCATTTGCCGGTCATGACCAGCCTCCACACTAAGTTTTAAGATGCTAGGCTCACGCGTTCTCGAGATATCGTGCGGAATCTGTTCAACTATTCCCGGTCAATGTGACCTTGACCTATAACCTACTGACCTCAAAATCAATAGGGGTCATTTGCTGGTCATAACCAACCTCCACATTAATTTTCAGTTTGGTAGGCCCAAGCGTTCTTAAATTATCGTCCGGAAACCGTTCTCTACCAACCGACCAATTCCATGTAAATGTGGCATTGACCATTGACCTATTGACCTCAAAATCAATAGGGGTCATCTACTGGTGATAAACAATCTGCGTATTTGGAGGGGGCATAATAAGAAATAAAACTGACTAATCAATCCAATTTTCCTAACTGAAATCTGATAAATGTCTTAAATGTTCTGTCGACACGCTGATTTGATTAATTAAGTCTTTAGATTTTGTAAGTATCGCCCAAAAATATAGAATTGCGCCAATATATCTACGACTCCGCGAAAAGTGACAGTTCCATGAACATGGAAAAGATTTTTAGATGAAGAGATTGACCGTGTCGTCACATTATAATGACGATATGCAAATGTTTTGTTGTGTAAATAGTAGGCTTTGTTTCTTGGACAATAAAATAAAGACATGTAAAGCAACTAAAAACAAGTGTCATTCATCTCTGCCAACAGATAGTCAGTTATCTTAAAGATAAATCCTGAAGCAATTCATTTAATTTGTGAAACCATAGTATTGCATTGAATACTGTTCGAGTTAGGGTTGAAATGGAATAAATATCGCTGTCCAATTTTCTAGCAAAAGGGAGAAAGAGAATTTACTACAATTTCATGCTTCAGAGCATTCACCTTAAAAGTGTGCATATTATGCATGGGGATAAAGTCTTGAACGTGTCGTGGTACGCTGGTTTGGTTATATCACAGTACGGGACATCACATAATGTCTTGGGCATTCCGTACATCGAGCAGACTTTATTCTCAAAACATAAATAATGTGTTCAATTAATGTAAAATGATTAATAATGCAATTTCAAAGAACATGTAAGCACAATTTATCAATACAGAGGCCTTCCGTAAAACATTTGCTATCCACGCATTAATTGTACAATAACAACTTTACGTTATGAATGCTGAACAATACTGCAATCTATTTGAAAACGCTAGATTTACCGATAATGACTGGAATATATAGCTTAAACTTTTAGAGTTAAGTACTTTTACTTGCAAATATTCAGTTATTTGTACTTTTGAAGTTATTAGCTCACCTGAGCAGGAAGTGCTCAAAGGTGAGCTATTGTGATCGCCTGGTGTTCGTCGTCTTTCTGTCCACACTTAATCTTGTGTATACAATAGGGGCTGCATTTTTCACTAGATCTTCATGAAATTTCGTCATTATAACATCCTTGATTAAATTTAGGTCGAGAAAACTAGGTCACGGGGTCAAAGCATAGAAAAACCTGATGTATGCAATAGAGGTGGCATTTTTCATTGGATAGTCATGAAAATGGTCAGTATGATTGCCTTGATGAAATCAAGGTCGAGTTCGAAAATGGGTAATCCGGGGTCAAAAACTAGTTCACAGAGTCAAATCATAGAAAAACATTGTGTATGCAATAAAGGTAGCATTTTTATTGGATTTAAAATAAACATGGACAGTAGGATTGCCTTGATGAAATCTAAGTCGAGTTCGAACATTGGTTATATAGGGTCGAAAATAGGTCACGGGATCAAATCATAGAAAAACATTGTGTATGCAATACAGGTTGCATTTTTCACTAGGTCTTCATGAAACTTGGTCAGTATAATTGCCTTAATGAAATCTAGGCCAGGTTTGAACATGGGTCATGTTGGGTCAAAAACTAGGTCACAGGGTAAAATTGTAAAATAACCTTGTGTATGCAATAGAGGTTGCATTTTTCATTGGATTTTTATGAAACTTTGTCAGTATGATTGTATTGATGAAATTTAGGTTGAGTAGGAATACGGATAATCTGAGGTCAAAAACTAGGTCACCGGTTAAAAACATTGTTTATGCCATACAGGTGACATTTACAATCGTGTAGGTTGGTCACACATTGTCATAAGTCGCAGAGGAACGATATATGGCTATCTTGGCCCTCTTGTTTAATTGACACCAGTTTTAGGGAGTGCTTTTAAACTGACAAAATAACAGCCCGGCTAAGCCAAAACTGCTTCTTTAAACACGTATTGGGCATTAACGTATATTTACGTTATTTTTGATAAATCAAAAGATGCAGTTACACGTACAGTTAGCTCAATATAAATAGATTTTCTTGATTATCAACATGGAATTACCTACTTCAATTCGGCAATATAAAATTGCTCTAGCATATATATGCATACTTTAATGAGTAATGAAATAATCAGAAAAAAACACCTTGGAAGTTCATTTTATTGAAAAAAAGATACAAATCTACTTCTGATTTATATCTCTTTGTCGATAAAATGAAGGTGGTTTCACTAGACGCGATTTCAGGTGCTATAAAACTTAAGTTCGTTCAGCTGTTTTGTGTAAACGCTACTTATAGCACTGTAAAAAAGTAAACATAAAACAAATTAAATAATTATTCAGTTTCGTGACAAAGTAGTTTGCGTGATTTTTCTTTAATCATAACGATTCTGTATTCACATATGATTGTCATTATAGCACACTGTACGTACAATGTACGAGGGTACACATCCCTTAGTGTAATAAATTCTTTACTATTTTAAAAGTTTAAACGCCTCCATTCACATATGCGCCTAAGTATCAACGTTTATTTTCTAGCTGCTGCATTTTCTATGATGATAATTGATTATTTTAAAGCTGAAAACTTATTGAATTTGCAATACTTCAAATTGTCGAAATTATTTAAAGAATATTGTGAAAATTAAATATGCCTAACTAAGAATAGTCTATGTCACTGTTGCATTCACCGACAGAAGATGTCTACCCAAGTTCCAAGTTACATGCAACATATCAGATCATAAAATGAAACATTATACATTTGTTATATGTGTTTTTGTCAGTTTGTTCTTTGAAGCTGATGTTTATCAGCATATTGCTTTGTAGAAATTAGTCTGAATAAAATATTTAAAAGATATAAATCAATAACTACGATTCACTGATGTATACTTCAGACGAATATCACATTGTAATCAAGCATTCTGCATCACGGAACAGTGATGCACAGGTGAGATGTAAGGTATAAAAGTTATGCAAACATCGTTTGGCAGACAATTACATGCTGTTTCATAAACCTAATGGACCCACGACCAGAGACTTGTAGAGTGTACAGAAAATAGTTATTCTTCTTTTAAAACTGTTATAAGAAGCTAAAACTGAATATAATAATCATTGTTAATCGTCATAAATTCTCTTTTAAAGCAACGCAAATACAACGCAGTAGAACTTGTTTAGTTATGACCATAAAGTTGATTGATTTTCTCCTTGCAATATTTGTAATAAATCTGATTTGAAGACAGAAAAGCAATTAAAGGAGCAAGCATTATTCTGATGTTTTCTTACAAATACTATCTGCATTTACAGAGATGCCGTTAATGAATAGTGAAAGATCTCTTCAACTGTTGTAAACTTGAAGATTTTGCGTATTAAATAATCCACTTCGTGGTACTTTTACTGCACTCTCAAATACCTACGATATTATAAAAGCTGTAGCAACGTCATACCTATTATTTATATGAACGTAGTGCAATTATCAGAATCTCAAACTGTATACATTGTGTTATGTTGAATGCCTTTGTTTTGTAACTCATTTCATCAGCACATTTTTGGTCCAACCACTGTCAATGAAGGTTATATATTTTCCAATAACCTTAAAGTCTTATTTACATTGTTTTAATATGATAAATTAAAGTCGGAACATGTTGTTTGAAAGCGGTAACATTTTTATCCCTGCAATCTTTCTCCGTGATCTGCCTGGTTAATGCTCATTTCGCGTTATCGTACACAATGCTGTTGCATACTGAATTTCTAACTCTAACTCCAGAAATTGAAGAAGAAACCACCCCATTCAAAAGTCCAAACAACATCACCAAATGGAAAAAAAACTGCATACATGCATCTTCATTTGTTTATATATTTTTTATAAATGCCGTACCCACTAAGGTTATTGTACTCTTATTAAAAAAAAGTGTTTTAACACATTTTTATTACACATGTATGGTACGCGATTTGCACGAGAATTCCCAAAACGTATGTTCCAATATTCAAATGAGAACCTATGTTCTCACTTGGGATCAGAAGTCTTTTTTGAAAACTAGTTCTCAGACTCTCAGAATAATTGTGCAGACGGCGAAAACTTTGATCTTGTGTTAGATCATAGCGTTTTTTGTGTGTGAATGATTGCTTTCAGATCAAACGCGCGCATGTATACCCGTAAGCGCATAGGTTTTTATTGGCTATCTATGTGTGACGTAAACTGAGTGCATTAATTTATGTATTAATAAATTATATGTTTATTAAAGAAAATGAATGTTTTTGGTACAAATAAAGGTCATTTCCGCCGGTAAGACATCTTTCTTGGTAAAATATTAGCTACTTGTCAATGTGGTCCTGTGACTAAGTATAAACTAGAAAATTGTGATCATTTAAAGTCAGATATCATCTATGGTATCTGAATTGTTTTACACTCTTAGTTTCAAATAACTAACATAAGTGTTTACGAAAGTCCCTTGCACACAAAACATTAACCGAAGTTCAACAAGGGCCACAACTTGTAAAAATTCAGTCAGGAGTTACATGTGTCTAACATGATTGCTTCTTAGACTATTGAAGTTGTAAATTAATCCAATTAGTGGTTACTGATATATATGCATGATATTACCATGCAATACTTTAACCAAATTGTCTAAGTCAAACAAGGGCAATAATTTGAATTAAATTCGTAAAAGAGTTGTCTAACAACCCTGAGGACCTTAATGAAGTTTCGATTCAATCCAATGAATGGTTACAGGGATATGTCTACGATAGCACCTTGCATGCGAAACTTAAACCAAAGCTGCAACGCCAACACAGACGTAAAATGACTGTTACAGTAATAGCTCGCCTAATTATTCGAAAAGTCGAGCTAAAATCTACAGCTGTTACATACAACATATACTTTTTATTTTCAGAAATAATATATTTTATTGACAAAAAAAGGAAAGATTCGCAGTTACACTTGTATCTTATTGCATCGCTGTAAGTGTTATAGTGCTTCGATCATCTGTGTAATGCTCGTATTTATAATTGAACAGTACAAAAAGTAACAATGATGAGCACTTACAGTAATTTAAATTCATGACAGAAGCATGTCATTTAAGTAATTTGATAAGGATACCATTTTTGAGGAATTTACTAAACTAGGCCGCAGGAAATGTCATTCTTCGAACAAGCACACTTACCATGCATTTCTAAGGAAATTTGAGATGATGACAAAAGCATGCATAAGTGTATTCGAGGGGTGCTCGAAATGTTTCCGGAAAACAGTCATATCTTGTTTAATTAATATATTGATTTATTTTTACAAAATTTTGACTTCAAACACTTTTAGTATTATCTTAATTTTATATTTCTTTGTACTTACTACCTTTCTATACTCGCTTTAGCAAGGCCATGCTGTCTTTGCGGTGTTATCAGTAACATATATGTGTACATTTCAGCTTTTATAGAAAAGGTAAATCATACAAAATGTAATAAAAAAACTGTAATCAAAGTACAATGTAGCACTGAGATGGAGTGATATCATTTCCATATATATTGCAGTAGTGAATAAATTTCAGAAGGTCTTACACGTTTTGAAGGAGATAATCATCGTGCTGTCCGGCAACGGCGTCTAGAAATTGTATGACAATGATTAGCTCCTGAATGAATGCTCACAAAAACGCATACATTAGGCTTCGAATTATATTCGCTCGCTGATAGAATAATCGAAAAAAACTGTTTAGGTTTACAGTTTAGTATTTAGAAATGAAACTGTTTAAGTAACAAGTATATAGATTAATTGAAGCTGCCCCACTCACGTCAACATACCAGCGACTATGTAACGTGCATTGCTTAAAGTATAATGACAAGCCCACTGCAGTCAACTGATTATATTCAATTGTACTTATAGTCAAACCTTTGTTAAAAAGTGTTGTTTAATAAAAAAAAATAAGTTTTTCCGGAAACTTTCCGAACAACCCTCTTACATTAAGGAAAATTAATTGGAACTTCAGGTTTAAATACTTGCAAGATTATTGTTGTCAGCAGGAATTTTAGAAAGGCTAAAGCAAAATTGGTTTTGTAGCACAAAACAGATACTAGATATTTTTGTTTTTCAACTTTGGAGAAGTGTTTGCTCTCTATGCTTTATATTACATACTTTTCAATGAATATAATGTGGTTTTACACGCAAATACATTGAAGATTGCAAGAGGCAGAGAGACATTCCTCTGGATCATGTTCATATGATAGGAAATGAGATACAAATTTCTAAACTTTTTTGACATTTATGGCCAAAATAATGGATGCATTTCTATAGAAAACATTCAAATATAAGACGACTAGAATAACATTGATTGTTTTTATTATTTTCAAACGATCAATTTAGAAAATTCATTTCCTTTACGATTCCAAAAAAGTAGGAACGAGGACGGCAATAACAACCAATAATAATGACTGCACAAATTAGTTGCATTAGTTTTGTTTTGTTTAGTACTCTAATTATATACATAAACCTTTCAAATGTTTATCTGAATTTTCTTAATAATTTGTGCAGTAAGAACCACATCCTGTTTCAAGTTAGATTTTCCATACACGTATCAGAGAAATGATAGCCGTATTTTAGCTGTGAATCGTGTAAGTTGTACACATATGTATATTCATATAATATTCATACGCTAAAAGACGAAAAATTAATCAACATTGCTGTAGTGAAATAGGTTTGGTTTTATAATATTCACGCTGCTTTTGAGGTCTGAATACAATGTCTTTTTGCATTTTTGTTGCATGCACTTTTGGTGTTGTTTGTTTCTTCAATGAAGAGACAAGAAAAGTCATGGACATTATATATGATATGTAAAGCAGGCTGTGTTGACTTCACGCTATTACTGGCACACATAAACGTTTACATAAAATTTTACATGCCATCTAGTTAAAGGCCGGGGAAGAACTATAAAAATGGCTTTGGTAGAGAAATGGCCACATGCTTTTACATACACTGAGCTAACATCAGAGGTTTAAATCAAAATTTTAATGAAATTAAGTTCAAGTATAGATTTGTTTGAAATTTAGCATAAAAGTTATTTAGCATAAATGTCAATATGTCTGAAAATATAAAGTTCATTGCTTGTCTAAAAGTGTGACTTCCAGGAAAAAAACTTGAGTCGTCTGCTTCAAGATTTGAATTTGCCTCTACAATAATTGGCAACTTCTCCATTGGCTGAGAGCTAATAATATCACAGCCGTTGTATGAGTCACAAACACATTGATATAAAGTGGAAAAATTCACAAGAAATGTTTTGTATAGAACAGTTGTATGCATAATTATCTGTATTAAGTTTCATCCCATAATAAAATGTTACCTGGTATAAATTAATAGTCCCATAAATGACCTCGATATGGTTTTCCACAATATTCATTAATCAAAGTTGCTCTTCCTACAATGTTAACCTTGAATGATTATCTAAATTAATGGCATTTATCGGAATTAAGTGACACTCCTTTCTGGTGTGTATCCAGATAAATGATTTCTACCTGAGATACATAGTTCCGCGCATTTACCAGTGAGAAAACTATCCACATCGCTTATCCACATCGCTGCCGGACTATTTTACGTCTATTGTAAGCAGACACAAAAATCGAAAAAGACTGTAAAATTGTTATTTTGAAATAAACATATGGTGTTGGTATTCATTTTCTTAGTTAGATCATTTTCTATGCATCTATAGCAGTTTTGAAGTAAAATTTGAGAAAAAAGTTGATTTTCATTTTTCATCCCCATCCAACATTTGCACTTATTCCTTCTTACTTGTGTGAAAATGCGATTTTAACGGTGAGAAAATAAATCTACCATGTCCATGGAGTTGTGGATAAGAAATCCCACCCTCGGGTTGAGATACGTCCAAAAACTCGGCAGAGCCTCGTTTTTGGACGTATCTCAACCCTCGGGTGGTTTCCTTATCCACAACTCATGAACATGTTAGATTCACTTTATCTCCCTGATATAGTTAACTGGCCATTATCCAACTATCGAAAGAAGAAAATCTTTTTAAAGCACCTCATATGCATAAAAACAAGAGCACAGCCTACGGGTGCCAGACGCTTGTCTGACTTTATCCTTCTAAATTTATTTATATCCATTTTTTAAGTAACATTATCACTGACCTTGACCCCAGAACACTATTTCACAAAAGGTTTTCATAATAATAACTAGACACTAAGTTTGGGCACAATAATTCAAATGCAACTAAAGTTATTGTTTTTCTCCCATTTTTCTATTGTTAGAAAAAAAGCCTGCAATTTGACCCCATGAGCTCCAAACACAATCCCAATTAATTTAAAAGTCTTCATTTTATTAAACACATTAAACACATTAAACGCATTAAACACATAAACAATTTTAGTAACATTATGTCAATTGTAACTAAAGATATTGACCCCAGGAGCCCTAAAATACAATCCAATAAAAAATATTCACAAATGCTTCTTATACATTTAGTTTGGTTGCATTATGTCGACTACAAACATATTGCGAGTGTGAAACTTTCTAAGTTAAGAAGGGGCTACAATCCAGCCAAAACCTATCAGGGTTATGTAATTTGTAAAACTCTTTCTTTATTCTACTGTACATTTGAAAGCAAACAGTTATGCCGACGACAACGACGACAACGACAATAGTTTTTTTTTTCAAAAATCAGACGAGCTAAAAAAGTACACGAGAAACATACATCGACTCAATGTTTAATCCTTCAACAAAACATTGCAATAACTGAAAGTTAACTTTAAATTCATTTGAAGTGACTTTCCCCCAAAGCTCACAAAAGTGGACAGTATATTATGTTATTTATTCTGAAATTGCACTTCCCAACATCAAGCAGACGATCTCTGTGTTTACATGATCACATTTCAAAGTATTGTTAACCCTCTGCTAGGTAGTAGAGCTCCTCCCTACATCCCTACTATACTTAATTGCTTGCCGACCGGTATTTCACTGAAACAAACCCCGGCCTTTAAGGTGTATAATAGAAGAAATACCATAACAGTTCTTAAAGTTTGTGCTTATCAGTCTCGAAAATCGTTCGAGATTGAATCAACTTTGAAGAAGGAGAAGTTAGATGTGGAATAAGACCAAACAGCAAGTGGTTGCTTGAAACTGAACACTGTATCATTTGTTCCTGAGGCGAACGCGCTACTATCTCCTATGTTATTATCAATTGTAGTGTTTTGTTTGCATTGTTGCGTTACCTTACGTGTTTAACTGAACAATTGGCAAATCCCAAAAAGAATCAAATGAAATGAAGTTAAATAAAACGGCGTGAGTGTATAGAAACAATGTAGTAAATTTCGTGTCACTTGTGGGGAAAAATGAAAATAACAATAGCTGACGAATGACCCCGAGGTGATGTCGCTTGAATATGGTTCTTTTACATTGCACTACTGTTCATTCCCAAACATACCCGTTGTCAACGTTTGGTGTTAAATCATTGCATAGTGAAGCAAGGTGATGTCACAGAAAATTTATAGGAAAAACTAAAAATAAACTTGAGGGAGATCATTTCAAATAAGGCGATACGGTATCTGCACTTCCTCATAATTTCAATGTATGCAATTTGAACGAATTTCCTTCATTACCTTAATAGTGATGCTCTGGTAAAGAAAATGCAAGAAAAAAGGGGATACTTAAAAACATTAGGTAATTTGAACAATTCTTCTATACTTTTTGGGGAGCTGTGGACAAGAATAGATAACAAAGGGGAAATTCAAAAAATATACAAAGTAGAGTTTTGGTTTATGTACACTGCACTTCCTGCTTATACGTATATAGCTCTCTCACTGTATGAAATTTCAAATAATTTCTCAAATACTATGGACAAAAAAGTGGGAGGGGTCGGATGGGCGAACGGACGAGTTCTATATTTCAGCCGAAGTTCATTCGGGGACATAAAACGCTACAGTTAATAAGTAACATATTATTATTTATATGTAGAACCAAAAAACCAGTTGACGTAAATTTTTACAAAGATTTTGTTAAGTTGAGCTAAATATATTCCCGTTGAAAAACTAGGTCACACAGATTTTATAACCATATTTTTATAACATTAATAAACTAAAATATATAGCGTGTCCTCTGAAGATGTTTGCTATGTTCCAAAGTTTTATCTACATCAGTTACGATTCTAAATCCGAGCCTTACAATTTCTCTTCCTTGGCCTAGATGAAAATATCTCAATATGCTTCATTTGTCTATGGGACTTTTATTTTTAAATTAAAGTTTCTTCTTTTGATTTTGCATTTACTCTGCATTAAATATAAATGTTTCAAAACCTAACACTCGAACATTTTACAATTAAAATCCTCCCTTTTTGTTAATGAATATTAATAACCTTTTCTAGTGAAATATGTGAAAATTGAGTTTTCGTTTTTCCCACAGAAATATTAGTCGTTAGAAAAAAAAATTAATTTGAGATATTCATCGACCACATAATAGAAACTTCACAGTATGACGGTTTTCCAGATATGTGGATTCAATCTGCTTTATCAACTGATTGATTTAAAGTTACTAACTTAATTTCTTCCTGAGATATTAAGATTTGAAGCGTTATGCGTAGAATCGATAAAGACTTCTGATATTGCAGATATTCCTGTGTTTTAGAATATTCTGCGTTGGAACAGGCTTTAGCATCAAGAGTGGTGTATTTACATCGTTACTAATCAAAATTTGAGAATATTCAGTAGTTTAATGTCAGAATAAGCCTCGTTAACAAACGAATTTTGGCAAGGGAACGTCTTTATCAGATTTAAGAAACAAAATTGAGTATGTTTTCATCCGTATGGCAAATGTATGATGTCTGTATCGATAGTTGAAAAGGCATTCCCTATAAGTGGTGTCGAACTAAATAACGTCAAGAGTATAATTAATAAACTATTTACAAGTATTATTACTTAAACTAACAGTTTAAGCTATACATTTCAGTCATTATAGGAAAAATTAGCGTTTTAAAATACCGAAAAGACGCCCTCCAGAAAAGATGTCAATACAAAATCCAAAACACAGCCTTTTGGCTGGGCTTCCGTAACATGATTGTCTTGAAACATGGACCGATTGTGACATTTTACAAAATTCAAATTGCCGTGCAAATCGAGAATTCCTGTTTACGATCGGAAAGGTGCTCGTCATTGGCATTCAGTTATCGGAAAACACACTACTTATTAAAATTTAGCTATACGATATGCCAAGACTAAGCAATGACGAGCGTAATCAGGCCCTTGGGCTCCAGGCCGGAACCCAAAACAAGACGTCGCGAGCATTTTAATTGCGATGTTTCGACAATAAAGTTTGTCGGTACGGTACGATGACCGGCGCTGTTAACGACAGGCCACGAGCAGGCGACCTAGAATAACCACGCTAGACAAGACCGAATACGCCTTCCCATCTCGAGACCGATTCATGCCGGCAACAGAGTGGCTCACCAAACCGTGGCAGACACGGGTAAGTGCTGCAATGTTTTTGATTAGTTAAAAAAGAAAAAGAAAAAAGCAATTAATTTTTGTCAAAATTTTAAATACCGCATGTATCGGGTTTTTAGGCGAGTATACATCCAGCTACGCACAACCGTTTGCAACAGTAGGACTAAAGGCCCGAAGACCATGTAAGAAGACCCCACTTACTAGGGCGCATGACGAAACCGTTTACGTTGGGCGAGGCACCACATTCGATTTACGAGGCGACAATGGGGCCAGGTGTTGTCCTGTGAATCTAAGTTTAATGTGTGCAGGCTGATGGAAGACAACGTGTGTGGCGGAGACGGGGTATGCTAAAGTGTTACAGGAGGTAAATCGATGGGGAGGTGGTGTGTTCATGTTTGGGGCGGCATAAGCAGATTTCAAAAACACCACTCGTTACGCTATTTCTTATGTGAATGATGTTTACAACCTGTTGTTATACCGTTCATGCAGCGGAACTTCAGTGGTAATGGTATTTAGCAACAAGACAAGCTAGACCTCACACCGCGCGCCTAAGAGAATTTCCTACAGGTTAATGGAGTTCAGTTCTGATTGGCCAGCAAGTCCCCGGACCTATCTGCAATTGAACATCTTTGGGTGAGTTAGGTAGACGTGTTTTAGCCGTCTTCAACCCCCGCGTACAGTGCCTGAACTCCGTGCAGCGCTTACAGAGGATGGAGGAACATTCCACAAGCCCGTATTGAGACACTAATTATTTCGATGCGCAGTCGCTGTGTGGCATGTATCAATGTAAGGGGGGGCATACTGGCGATCTAAATGTGCGAACTGGGTCCAATACGTTTGATTTCAATCTCTACTGAGACAAAACAACTTTAATGAGATTGTTTTGACAAGCATTTAGCTAGCATATGTTTAAATGAAAATATACATAAAAAAAGAATCACACGGCTTATTTATCTTGTTATTTACAAAAATACAACCGGGGCGTTTCTTTTTCGGTTCAGTGTATATTGCAGTACCGTAAACAATTCAGTACTGTATGTACAATTAATGGGTTGTTAGCAATTCATTACAAAAGACCTCAGTATATTGATTATTTGTGCTAAAATGACACATTTTTCAATATGTTATTCTCCAAAATTGTACTGCAAAATTGTATTTATTTATGTTTCGATAATATGATATGCTAGATGTAGGGAGTGCCCCTTTTAACAGTTGTATTTTACGTAAACCTGTTAAAGCTGCTCGCCCTTAGATTTTGGCGAAAAACAAGGCTCTACGAACTGTCAGAAATTAAAAATATTTTATAACGAATGATCCAACAAGAAAGTTCCAGTATGAATTTATGTAAAGTATTTCTATATTTATTAAATTATACGCTACCAAATTATAAAACATTACACACGCTTTTGAAAATCCAGTATATACATATAGTTAAGCTGTGCCGTCAAACCAAGCTCACAAGCCTATTTTAACAGATTTTCTCAAATTGCTTTGTCGATTATTACATGTGTTGTTGATTCAAACCATTGATATTGCTTTCTTATGTATCTTAAATATCGGCGAAATCCGTCTTTTATCAATCAAACTGCAGAACAACTTGAATTTCATGATTATATTAGCCCTTCATAAGTGTTTCAAATATACCCGTTTACAAACACACGTCCTATATGTATATGGTTTCATATGGAAAATGTGTTCATTTCACAGAGAATCAATTTTAGTACATTTTGTACGTTATATCATTTATAACTTTCTTATTTCAATGCAATAAGGGTTTAAACAATAAGATATAGTATGCAATAGTTTGACCTTTCATTTGTTGGAACTACAGTTTTCGTTAAAGGTTTCACCGTGCTTGGTGACTAATCAGAATAGGTTAGACATATCATGCCAAAGATGTTGCCTGTTTTCTTGATAGATGACAAACTGATAGATACTGTAGACAGTACTCTGCCAGAATGTAAGATTCAAAAGACTTTTTAAATTAAGGCCAGTCATTTGCGCAAGTTCATAAATGCAAGACAACTAAAAGTGTACTTTGCACGGAAGTTTGACATATTATAAGTAGGACCTATTTGATTAATGTATGTAAATACAAAATGAGGTCTACCTAAATAATGGGTCGGTAAAAGCTTTAAAAAACACCGTCTTTAAGATTCCAATAATTCATCTAAAAGGACTTAAAGTGACATTATGCGCATCTTACTGCACATAGTGTATTTTGGTGACAGTTTTATAAAAGCAATTTTTGGTTGCTGTTCATTTAAATGTGTTAAATTAATGATTATGCCGCATTAATATTTGAAGTTGGTGCTTTAGATATAAAAAAATCGGACTCATAAAATGATGTTTGTAGAGATTTCGGCAGTGGAAGGGAAGCAACTCCTGCATGCAGTTGTTCTTTTCTTAAATTGACTCTCCCAGTCAAATAAGAAAATCAATATTTGGAAAGTTATTATTTCATACTGGTAGCGTGAAGAGTTTGGTGTATTGGGTTAAAAGCTATTATTTCCTCTACGCTTTTGTACACACACCATATTCAGCTGGATTTTTACTTGAAATAAATGCGCATAATGTCACTTTAAAGTATTACAGTGATCATTATGTTGGCAACCAATTTGGTGAGGACCCTTTTTACGTTTTAAGGGTCAGTTTATAATGTACAAGTATAATTGTTTTATATAAAGTTTTCATACAGGTCCATTGCATGCTCATGACTGTACCTTTATATAATAACATGTTTAAATTCCGTTCAATATTTTCTCATGTACATAAGATGAATAGTGTTCCCCGGACATCACCATAATAAGGGATAATGCTTATCCAACTTTGCCTGTAAAATATGTTTTACTATTGCAGATATTTCCCCCGGTGGCCCTAATGGAACCCATTAAACAATGAAACCACTA
Source organism: Saxidomus purpurata (assembly GCA_022818135.1). NCBI lineage: Eukaryota > Metazoa > Mollusca > Bivalvia > Venerida > Veneridae > Saxidomus > Saxidomus purpurata. The sequence goes on along the minus strand of JAFMSR010000016.1, from coordinate 23,195,856 downwards.
CCTCTTATTATTGCTACAGTAAGGTAATTCAGTGTAAATGCAGTTTATCATTTTTGAATTTTAATATTTTGAATTCAGTTAGGTAGCAAAATTGCACTAAGTCACATTGAATTGATATTTAACGAAACATAATTATCATTTTTAAACGTTAAGATGAATGTTCAGCCAAAGTAAATGTAATAAACTACCAGTACATTACTGCTGATCGGTTTGAAATGGTGGTAATCTTTTAGCGTTAACATAAAACACCTAATGTTATTTTACATAAATGTTTTTAATGACTTTTTGTGACTATGTATCTTTATTGAAATACTTTAGAGCTGGCAGTCATCCGGCTGTATCATGCACTAGACGGATGCAATAGTAATTTGCCCCCCGCCCCGCCCCCCCACACACACGCACACACACACTTTGGTTTGAAAAGCAAATACTTTTACATAATACGTATAATGGCACTCTTTTAAACTTATCATATCTGTTTTTCAAAATCATAAGAGGTTTTAGGAACCGAGAGAAGTAATAGTGATATGTGTACTTAGACGTATGACCCTTTTAATGGATCATTTTCTAAGTGATAATTTACCCTGGTATTCGTTCCATCATCAGGACTTCTCAAATGGCAGTTTATGGTAATGAAACTTGAATGAATAAATGTCATAAGTCTCATTATCATAGTCGAAATTTACCAGCTACCTCCTAAAACGGCACGTTTTCATTACAAAGTATTAATTATTAATTACGTACAGTTTCATTTTACCACATTGCACTTCATGCGCCTCAAACCACATATTTTCTCGCAACTGCATTTTCTTTTTTGTAATAAACGTTGAATTTATCATTATCTACCAGTGCTTGTATTTATTACAATCAACACTGCATGATTGTATAAGCATCTGATTTACGTAAAGATTTGATGAACAAACAACATTAGTTTTACAGGTACATATTCGAATCCTTGCGTCTGCCTTATAATGAATTTATCACATTCACAACAGCGCTATTGATGCAATGTTGCGGCCGCAACATGTCATCCCTATTAAAGTCAGTGTTGCTATATGTTGTATACAAACCGTGTTCCAGTGTGGTGTAGAATAGTCATCTCGGTATCGGTTACTCCCACAAGATGCTTTGTGGTTCTTACGACGGCCTATTTGCCAAAGGCGTCGTCTCATTGCTGTGCGACGGCGCCGTACGGTATAATTTTAATTCAAGGCTCTGCTGTGTTATACATCTAACATTGTCATTGATGAATATAATTTTGTATTGATATGCTATCTTTGTACTTGAAATATGTTATTAATTTCTTCTTCAAACTTCATTTTATTCCACTAAAAACTTGAAAGTGATCGCTCGCTTCGAATTATGTAAACATCCTGTGTATTCACTTGCAAATGATGCCTAAATCTTTTATCTCCTTGTATCATGCAAAGAAGTATTACAACATGGGTTTCCCGTGAGTACTAATTCTAAACACGCTGCTTTTATCACATCTTCTTACGTAATAGAAATTATTCTGATTCGAAACAGTTGAATATACATATATTAATCAAAAATTGCTTTAAGTGTTTAGGTATGCATTACTCAAAAGAATGCCAAATGTAATTCCCTGGCTTAAATTATTTGTATTTTAGATCATTGAAGTTTAGATAAAATGCCACGAGTTCTTTGCCGCTTGAGAAATGGTCTTATTTTGATGTTTACACATGTACAAGGTTCATTTAAATGATGTTGTTATAATAAAGAAAAACTCAGGGGAGTGGTGGTGTAGAGGTTAAGGTGTCTACCGCTCATCCCGGAGGTTGCGGGTTCGAGCCCCACCAAGATCACGACCGTACCTCCTCATATGACACCAGTACTGGTTTTTCCAGGAAGCGGACTCGAGAGTGACTCCATAAGCTAAAAGCTTTCTTCACAATCGAGCTAAAATAAATTAGTATCAAGTAAAGAAAAACTCGAAAGTGTGCGTGTCATAAGCGCATTCAAGATTAGTTATTTATTCAATACTTCAGCAATAAAGAAATGTTCCTATTATTGCAAAACTGCTAAAATACGATTTGATAACCTCGACATAGTCTTGATTTTCATGATGTTAAGATTTATATCTTTTAAGTTATAAGGATGTTTGGTGAAAAAAATGAAATTTAGCAACATGCTAAGATGACAACCATATTAATAATCACACAACTTTACAACAAATGTTATTGAAGATAGAAAAGCTATTAAGTGTGCAAAACATCAGGAAACTTCCGTCTCGTGCCTGCATTTATTGGCATAAAATATGGTATTACTTTTTTCTTTCTTAATGGCTGCTGTGCGTAAATAATCAATTTCACGGGACTTTCCTTTCGTCTTCTAAAATCATAAAGGCTATTTGCTTTAGCACAACATGTCGTTTTACGTGAAAATGAAATATTTTATATTTATTATTATGTCTTACGATTTGATTGTTAAAAGTTGGCAATTTTAAATACGCTGAAACAGTTTTAAAGCCGCGTACAGAAAATTCAAGCTTTAAAACAAATCATACCACAGAAAATAACACGTGGAGGGCTATCAAATGGTGGTATAAGTACTACCATCAACCACTTAAAATCTTTTTAATTTGACACATATGGTCAAAATGGATGTAAACAACTGCAATTAATGATGTAATTTTATATAATATTTTGTAACGTATAGTTTAAAATTAATCATAATATATGCAACCTTATTGAAATGTCATTAATAACAGATAAACGTAAATAACATATATGGCAAATTTTGCTATCGATGAATGATTTGTTTGGTTTAGCGGTGCCGCAACACATTGTAGAATCACGAGAGAGAAATCCGAATGTTGGCATTGTAACATAACGATCAAATAAATAAAGGCAGATGTTTTACTACAGCATCAATAAATCCGTACTTACAAAAATACAAATATTCGGTACCTGCAGTGGATTCTATCTTTAAGAGTGTTATGACTCTTTCTAAATATCTAATAATCGTTAGTATTAAGCATATGAGATTGAATAACTTGTAGCGATTAAAAAATATATAACTATGTCGAGCTCCTGTATATGCTGTTTTAAATACAGTACCAAGAGAGAGAGTTGTATAACATCGACTCAACTTTATAAGAGCATTCTTTTATATTTAATTTTTGTTCACGGATTTTCTTGTAAAATCAGATCAAATTTAATCAATTTTGATTACCAAATCATAGTCAAAATGTTGTTTACCCTCAGGTCATACATAGAGCTTTTATTTTTTACGCTCGTTCGTTTGTTGACAATAACTGACCGTTTGAAAAATGAAAAGCTTTCGGACTAAGCTTAAAGGCTATAAACGTTAAAGCAAAGATGAAAATATTTACATTGAAGTGTATTTTAAGGTTATATCTGTAGTCAGCTTAATTTGTGTTAAAATAAGTGCTGTAAGTTCCAGAGCAACAGCTTTGATACTTCAGGAAAATGATGATCTAAACACAAAACTTAACAACAGAAATCTGATTTTTTATTAGTACAAACAGCGCCATTATTTATTTGTAATGCAAGGTAGACTTAAAGTGATATTACCGTTCAAAGTGACCGTCAAAATTTTAAACAAAACTTTAATCTATGATTTATACTCCTAGAATTATTAAGTATTTCCACCAGTTATAACCCAAAAAATACCATCTATATAACAGATTTATTTACATTGAATATAGAGCAAATATGTAAAAACATTTTTTGATTATCCTAGTGAAAAATAAAAAATCCACCCTTTCGGTTATGTACATCATATATAAGTTGTATCTCTCAATGACAGAAATGACGTGTTTGTTTCAGAGCAAGGAAGGGGGGAGGAGTGGACCTTAACATAAAACTTTACCACAGAGAAACACAGTTGCTGCTCAGGTGATAGATGCTTCTTTTTCAAAAATCAGAAGACCTGATAATTTTTTATTTATCCCCCCGCCGAAGGCGAAGGGGATATTAGAAATGGTCTTCGTCCATCCGTCCGTCCGTCCCAATTTTGTCCGGAGCATAACTCCAAAAGTACTTGAGCGATTTTCTTCAAACTTCATACACTGACAGAGCACATTGGGAGGAAGTGCAGTGTGTAAGAACAATAACTCTACCTTGCCTACTTTTAGAGTTATTCCCCTTTATCAGATTTACTTGAAAAACTTTGTCCGAAGCATAACTCCAAAAGTACTTGAGGGATTTTCTTCAAACTTAATACACTGACATAGCACATTGGTAGAAAGTGCAGTGTTTAAGAACAATAACTCTACCTTGCCTACTTTAAGAGTTATTCCCCTTTATCAGATTTACTTCTCCGAAGCATAACTCCAAAAGTACATGAGGGATTTTCTTCAAACTTAATACACTGACATAGCACATTGGTAGGAAGTGCAGTGTGCAAGAACAATAACTCTACCTTGCCTACTTTTAGAGTTATTCCCCTTTATCAGATTTACTTGAAAAGTTTTGTCCAGAGCATAACTCCAAAAGTGCTTGAGGGGTTTACTTCAAACTTAATACACTGACATAGCACATTGGTAGGAAGTGCAGTATGCAAGAACAATAACTCTACCTTGCCTACTTTAAGAGTTATTTCCCTTTATCAGATTTACTTGAAAAGTTTTGTCCAGAGCATAACTCCAAAAGTGCTTGAGGGATTTACTTCAAACTTAATACACTTACATAACACATTGGTAGAAAGTGCAGTGTGCAAGAACAATAACTCTACCTTGCCTACTTTTAGAGTTATTCCCCTTTATCAGATTTACTTGTCCGAAGCATAACTCCAAAAGTACTTGAGGGATTTTCTTCAAACTTAATACACTGACATAGCACATTGGTAGGAAGTGCAGTGTGCAAGAACAATAACTCTACCTTGCCTACTTTAAGAGTTATTTCCCTTTATCAGATTTACTTGAAAAGTTTTGTCCAGAGCATAACTCCAAAAGTGCTTGAGGGATTTACTTCAAACTTAATACACTTACATAACACATTGGTAGGAAGTGCAGTGTGCAAGAACAATAACTCTACCTTGCCTACTTTTAGAGTTATTCCCCTTTATCAGATTTACTTGAAAAAAAACTTCCGGAGCATAACTCCAAAAGTACTTGAGGGATTTTCTTCAAACTTAATACACTGACATAGCACATTGGTAGGAAGTGCAGTGTGTAAGAACAATAACTACCTTGCCTTTTTTTAGAGTTATTCCCCTTTATCAGATTTACTTGAAAAAAAAATTCCGGAGCATAACTCCAAAAGTACTTGAGGGATTTTCTTCAAACTTAATACACTGACATAACACATTGGTAGGAACTGCAGTGTGCAAGAACAATAACTCTACCTTGCCTACCTTTAGTCAAATAGAAAAATATCATACCTATACTGATAATGAACAATAATATAATTTTGCAAACCTTCTCTTCATTGCCTTATTCTTTTTCCACTTACTTGAAAACTGTACTCAGCATGACCATAACTATACGGCTTTTTAAGGATTTCCTTTCACCAAGTAAAATGTACGAAAGTACAACCTTTAGGTAACTTCTTCCCGGCGGGGAGATTAACCATGTGTAACATGGCTCTTGTTGATTATATTGAAATCATATTTTATTTATTTATTATATATTTAGAAATAGCAACCTCAAACAGTATACAAAACTATCATCAAATCAGTTATTCATTTACTGATAAAACCACCTCTTGTATATTCCATTCTTACTCTGAAGACTTCTGTTACAATTGTAGTATAAAGATTGACGTCATTTATACGTTACATCATTTTTACTTTGAAACTATTCATACCACACATAGTGCATGTTAACGACGTACAACTATTTTGGATCGGTGCATGGAAGTCATTTCCTGTTGTTAAAGTACAGCGACTTTGCTGAACCGTAAACAGTCATCTGAACGATTTGCACTTGACAATGTACAGGCCAGACAATATTAATGGAAGATAAATATAAACAGAATTGGAAATGACAATAACGTTTAATCATTGTCTATTGTAACTACATTGTACCTTGCCACTGAAGTAAACGTCTGTTATGGTAAGCGTAAAAGTATCTGTTTACGAGCCTCAATTAATCTTTTTTAACAATTAGATAGACATTTTGTGACGAAAGTTCTTTTTCACTGCTAGACGTTAAATTGAATTTACTGATACAGAAAAATGAATTTAGTGATTGGACAAGGATAGAACCATGTTTCATTCAGCTGAAAACAATGTTAAAGTATGCCTTTCTTTTGTCTTCAAGCTGTTTCTTCAAGAATACCTTTCTTAGTTTTGCCATATCTTTGAAAAAAGACTACGCTATATATCTAACATGTATTTATCGATTTAGAAACCTAAGTTAGAACTGTTTTTTGTAAGATCTCTTTCTGGGTCAAATAAAAGTCACATGTAATTGTGCTCTTGGGACATAAAGGGTAGAAACAGAAGAATAAATTTTTTAAGCTGTTAAGTTTTCTGGCATCTGCCGACAATTCGTCATATTACTACAACATAAAGTAAAATATCATAACGCAGTCTTACTTAGCGCATATCTAGACAGGTATTCTTAGGTTAGACTGATGGACTGACATGTTCTTTATCTATGATGTGTCAGATACTTGTCCGCTGAAATATATAAATGACGGCTGTACAATTGACTAAACTAGTAAAGACTAAGTTTAAAATAATGATCATTGATTTTTTCCAGTAGATTTATTTTTCAAAGTCTTAGTTTCGCATTAAAACCGCATTATCCAGCAGTTATTATTACGCAAGATGTAGTACCAATCTTAACATGCCTTCAAACGTATTTGCCGTAGAAAATTAATGCATTGTTTCTTTGATAGATTATTCTAATGGTGAATGTAATTATCAGGGATTTCTACTGTTTCTCAAGCAAGTGTTTAGAATGGTCATATTCGGCATCTTATGCATGATGAATAAAATTGAATATAAATAATCAAATTTGTAAATTAACAGAATAAAGTATACTTAACAAGAAATTGTTTGAGCGAGACAACTATTTAACCAAAACTGAATTTTCAGGGACATTGAACAATGCTTGATTTTATTCCATCGTTTTTGTTGTTGTTTTTTTTATAAATATTGTGTGAAATCTATATAGAACAAAAAAGAATCGTTCGTTATTAATTAACCTGTGCCAAATTTCAGAAAAGATTAACGTTAAGGTTTTGTACGATACTTTAGAGTTAACATGTTGTTTTGTGAACTGTCTATACACTTTTCAGCTCAGGTATCGTAATCGATAAAAGAAACACTTTACCAAAGACGCAAGACGGAGAATACGACACCGAGCACAGAATATTGTATGTTAAAGACCTATCCCTGTCTAAGAGTATTATTATCCTTGTTAGTTTCGTCTTAAATACATTGATTGGTTCAGACAATGACATAAAAAGTCTTATCTACATGGTGTTTCCATACAAGGATACAAGGGCGACAATGACACAAATACGCGGTAAGTGTACTATAAGTTCAATGAACCTGCGTAGAAGGTAGCTGATCTGTAGTCTTTTGCATGCGAGCCTTCAAAGTATAGGATACCGTGAGATATACTGCAAGAACAATCTTTCTGCAACATGTATAGGGACTATTAAGTAAAGCTAATATATCTACAAACAACTTGTCATACTGAACGCTAATGCTTGGAATGTACCGTGGTCTTAACAAATCACAACTGATAGATTCCAGACATACAAGATACTTTGGTTTGAATTATGTCCATAGACAAGCTGGAAACGTTTAAAATCAGATATGGAAATGTTTACGTGACTGAGAATTGTCTGAAGAATATAAGCATTTACCAAACTACTTTTATAAAATCTGTAAATTAGATAATAGTCGGAGTAGAAGAAGCAGCTCCTCCGCAAATATTGCTACCGAGGCAGCTAAATTGCATATATACAGTGCTGAGCGATTCCTAATAGAGCATGTTCTGACTTAAAGTCATAAATCTATCATTTAGAATAAATGAAACGTAACATACATTTTTAAAGTAGTAATAACAATTCAATTTACTTATATCTATTTACAGTCAAACTTTTTTTTAATTAAATCGATTAATAAAAGTTATGGCTGTGTTTTTTAATATCAGAATTCACTGAAGGAAGAAAAACAGTAAGCCCTTATTTCTTTGTTTGACTAATGGTCTCAACTGAATTTATTTCGGATACTGCAATTCAAAAGGCGGTCGTGTGTGCAAACTAGCTTTAAAAAGAAACATGCCATTTTGGCCAATTGCGTACAAATTTAATTATGTACATGATGTACATGATGGACTGATTTTTTTTCCAGTTTAGCACAAAATTTAACCATAAAAATATATACTCGTATTTGAAATTCTATATTCGCGATGTTTAATTTGGATGTGGAGAGATATGGCTATATTTAATCTTATTTATGTCAGGAAACGACAATTTTCACTATCGTGATTTAATCATTTAGACAGGTTTGTGCTTATAGAGACAATCCGGCACTACTTCGCGTTATAAAATCTGCCGTTAGATGTCTCTGGTGATCGGATTCCCGCCAAATTTTCTCGTTTATATTAAGGCGTTCGCCAGCAGGCGACTGCCTTAATAATGAATGAATGCGGAAAAATATTTCATACAATTTTATATTTGCTGCGAACGATAAGTGAAAACTCTCGTGAGAATTCACGACAGCCGAGCTTCTGTCATCCTTGATCGCCTTACTGCAACCAATGTATTTAATTCTCTTTCTGCAATTTATGGCGTCTAACAGATACAATTGTATTTCTTATTTTGATAGTTTATTCACCTTCATTCGTCATATGAGTCATTGTTTACGTCACGATTTTATTTTTACCACTGAGCTAAAAGTCACGTACGTCTTCGAAACTCTTGCTGCTGTATTTATCACTGATAATACAGCATACATGTAATTTGGATGTTGAAAAGTACGTACGGAAGCGTATGATGGTCGATTGTTACTGTTTATATCAACTAGACATGTGTGTGTCAATATGTTGACTTTGCTTGATAATATTTTGCAATTGTGCGTTATGCCATGAAAAAATAAAACAATTGTTTAAAAACAGAGTGTTTTTTTTTTCGTAACACGTTAGACGTCAAAAGGCAATCGCAATATTATATCTTGCTAAAACTATTACTAAAGAAACTTTTTCCCGAATCCGACACATATTGTTTGGCAAATAAAGTTCTTATCTGACGTATATTTCTCGCGCAAAGCTGAAACCGAACACCATCATTTACTATGCAGCCATCAGCTATAATGAATTACAAGAGTGCGAAGATGGTCCTATATCGCTATCCTTCCCCAAAGACAAAAGGTACTTTTCAATAAAAGTAGCTTAAAAGAGAACATTTTCATAAGTCATCTACTCTAGTTTCACCGATGTCGGAGCTAAATATTAACTCATCTCTAGTAATAAATTATCTTACACTAGCAAGATAAATCTTTCATGCAAAAACTACACCGTGCAAAATGATTTTACTCGCTAATTCTTAAGTAACGAATGCTACAATTATCATGTAATTATTTCTATCATTATCTTGCATTTTCCCCATAAGGTTTCAAACATGATGCGATATTTTTGCATCAAATCTACATACATATCTAGCAACTGGCGACCATTATACGCTTCCGTAAGTACGTGTTTTTACATATAGCACTGCTTTTACTCAGTGTGATTTACATTTAAGGGTACTACGAGCATAATATGTGCCTAAACATATAAACTATATATATGTGCCTAAACATATAAACTATATATATATACAGTATGTAAAGTGTGTTATAGTCGAGTGAAATATATAATTAATTTCCTTCTTGCGGACTTTATTTGATAATAAACCATTTGACTATCACTCAGTGATGACATGTGTAGCGTTTAAAAAGTTTGTTGCGGTTTGGTGTATAATAGTCACTTCGGTATCAGTTTGGATTATAGCGAAGACCTATATTACTACGTATTGGCGTTCGAGTCTAGTTATAAATTATACAGTGAAATAAACAATTATACATTATAAACTACATTTTATAACACAAACAATTTAATATACACGGATAAATTCAAAGTAGGGTGTGAATATTTTATTGATAGCCTATCTTGGTACTTGAAATGTGTTTATTTCCTTCTTGTCGATTTTATTCGATTGTAAACTATTCGATTATCGTTTGCATTAAGTTGTTGAAACATCCCGCAGAAAATAACTATCTAGATTCCAAACTAGTTTTATCTTCTTATATCATACAATGAAGCATCATAACACGCGGTTTCCAGCAATACTCATTTTAAACATGCTGTTTTTGTTACATCTTCATACGTTATGAAAATTATTCTGCTTAAACCTAATTGAAATACATTAATCAAGAACTGCTTTTTTGTATGCATTTATTCAAAAGATTATCACAATGTAATATTTGACTAAAGTATTCTGTATCTTTGATTGATCATTGAAGCTTAAATAAAATCAAATGACATTAGCTCATGATGTTTCACAAATTTTGTGCCACTTAATAAGGGAGCTTATCCTCAGGTTTATATGATGCAATTATAAGATATTGTAGTAGAAAAAACTATTACAATATAGTAAGGAATTAAAGTATTTCTCCTAGACTTTAGAATAATGCTGCTAAACAACTCGTTTATATAAACCATACAGCTACATATTATTTATATATATAAGAGTTTTATGCATGAAGCTGTGCTTTAGTGCAACTTTTACAACACATCTTGTTGAGTACAGAAATGCTAATGTATGCGTCAAATAAAACTTGTTTCACTCTTGTTAACAGTAATCATACTGGATCAGTCAGGGTTCATGAGCATTATACACATATGATTGAATGTTTTACAGTAATTACAATTGTCCTACATGCTACATGCGTATCAAGAACTTCTAAACACAGTACAGAGTGAGTGTTTGTATCAACGAAATTACTTTATTGGAACATTGTATTACATTTAATTATATATTTCGCATTTGTTTATAAAATATGATAAAAGAAAGTAGTTACACTTATATTAAGTACAACTACAGAGCTAAAGATATTCAATCAAACTCGCACAGTATTATATTTCAACGTTATATCTAAAGTTTGTTTGATCTGGCCAGTGGCATTGATTAAAGGCAGGTCATCGTATTCAAGCTCATTGTTTTCAAAATCTTGGAACCGAATCAGAACAAAAATGAGCCAAATCAGAATAGAACAGAACAAAACCGTTCTGCTCTGTTCTGATCTGAAACTAAATCAGGACAATCTGACAAACAAATTCTTGGTTACTTTGTTGTTTGAGTAATCACTGCAGCTTTCCATAAGATGGTCTGATTGAACCGCCTTACAAGACTAAATAATATATACAGATACCAGTTAATCCTTGAAAACAACAGCATTCATACTCAATAGATTTAATGGATGAAACTGGCATTTACTCCTTTGGTGATGATTATAGTAATGCGTTTATCTTTCCGTTTCTGCACGATATGTTTTCTGTCTTAATCTATAAGCTTAAACTTTGTTTTCTGTAATATAACAGAATCATGATTTATCAAACTGTTTCTTCTACCGATCATACACTATCAACCACATCGTAAACTTTATACTTTAAGGCATGCCAAGGAGACAATTAGTCCTGTTGTGGAAATACAGCTAACAGTTGGTGTACCGTACAGAGCAATTTGTGCTTGTTTATGCCAGACGATAAATGTATGTAGATACTGGCCCAAACGTATAATCAGTGTCTGTTGTAACTATCTTGCACTTGACAACGGAAGAAAACGTCTTGAATGGTAAACTTATAGGGCTCCTGTTTGCGAGACGCCGGTAATGTTTTTTTTTTATAAATAGTTGCAACCATCCTTGTCAGAGATTTAAGGATGTAGTAGCAGTTGATGTACTAAAAGCATCGGCCGTTATATTACTACAACATGAAGTAAATAACGTGACGTAGTCTAACTGAGCGCATATTGCAGACTCTGGACCTGCGTAATCTAAAACTATGTACCATGATTAGATTTATTGAAAAGGCAATTAAGTTTGACGTACTTCTTGTAAGATGTATGAGATATTAACTGGTACGCAATTTAAGATGGGAAAAATTAATTATCCCCGAGACATTGACTAAATTCTAAATTTGTCGAGCTGATCAATTAGGAAAGTGTGCATCATTTTTCATTAGATAAGAAAGCATTGACTTTGTTTCATCTAAGACTATACTATTTGTGGAACTGGAAGGACTTATAAAGTAACTGTATGTCACAGCTTGTGACATATGATTATTTAATAGCAAATAGTATAAGTTTACAAAGGCACACTCTAGAACTAAATACAATTTTAATAACTTTGAAACTATTGATTTAGTAGTTCCTCCACAAACCCGATATAATCAGCCAAATTGGCAGTACTAACCTGTCAATTTACCGAAATATGACAATGTGTGTTGTTGTGCCGTTAAACCGGTCTTTCATAGCTGTTTTTATTGTTTGGTTGATTTATAATAAAAGGTCGCTAAACCGACATTTCGTGCAAAAAGATACATTTTCCAATATATATCCTTCTTGAAAAATTCATTTGTTTTACATTTTACGTACAATTAACCCTTTTAAATATTTTGATAAAATAATATGCAAGCTGTAGGGTATGCCAGTTTAAGATTTGAGTAAATTGTAATTAAGCATTATGCAAAGAGACCTTATATATAGAAATCACGTTTAAGGATAAAATCTTCGTTAGTACTTTGTGCATCTTTTAAATCTTTAAGTTTAATATCATTGATAAATAGGGAAGCCACATATATGAAACGTAAGTTTCCCTTCTAAGCATTTCAAATGCAACATCGATTCGAGATATCGTTATTTTTTTTATTTTTTTTTATTTTTTTTTACAGTACTTACTTCATTTGGTTTTAGTAAGTACACACAATCTTAATGACTCTGACTTTCGCAGTCGCCATTACAAATTGTGCATCTAGTAACCACCGAAAATGTCGTGGCAAATATCACATCTTCAATACAGTTTCCAAAGATTTATTACAAGACTGATATAAAAAAAAAAATTTTCGAGAAAAATCCTTACATTTTATATGTCTTTCGATTCTTTAGATTTTAGGTAATCATATATCGCACAATACACTAACTATATATGTATACTAAAAGAAATTAGAAACACAACTTACGCGCTAAATTGCATAGTTCACCTAATTATATATAGTATAGAAACGCGTTCACCAAGTACGGACAAATTTTGGAAAGATGTACTTAAAAGTTGGGGTTATCTTTGCGAAAGAGTTGAAATTAACAACAAAGAAACTGTTTTATACTCTCCGCTATGGTTCAACGATAAATTCAAGACACCATTTGTTATAAATTGGTATGACAACAATATAACACATATCATTGATATTTTAAAACACATGGCAGTTTTTATAACATTCACGAATTAAAGACTCAATACGAAATCAGTGGAACTGTTTTAGATCTCCGCAGTAGGGTAATTGTTTATTTACCGGTGGATTGGATTACTAAGGTATTAATATAGCATAATATAGATAAGATAACATTGTTTAAATCAATTGTCTCTCTTAATTCATATCTTAAAATGTTAATTAAGACCAAATAGGGAAGCAAATTATTCTATGATATGAGACGATAATAGGAAACACTGTTTTACCAAGTAAGTAGATGCAAACATTGGAGGTATCAAAAAAGAATTTAGAGACTACAATATCACAATAAAAAAATTAAATAGAAATATTTCAATTCAAAATTAACTAAAACATTGTAACTAATTCATTTTTGTATCGAATACAAAACAGAAAAGTTGACAAATAGTCCAGACAAATTACAGAAACGACACCAAAGAATAGACAATAAACAATGTTGTTGCGGTCTTTATTATTGTTTCGTGTTAAATAAAATTGATCAGCCCTTACAATGACATAAAAAGACAAGTTTTGCATACAACGATGAAAGACACGAATATTCAATCTGCCGCTAGTTCGATGAACTTGCGTAGGAACCTAGACAATTTGTGCGATGTTGCCTGCAACATCCGCTGTCTGCGAGCTTCCATTATTCTTTTTTCAGATTTATAAGGGCTTAGTGGCAGAATATTTATTAGAGATGACGTCCGTTTGTTACTTGTCATACAGAGCACTGATGTTTCTAGTAAAATTTTGAAATAAATTGTCATGGTCTGAACTAATTGCATATTCAATTTTCTTATTATCGATTATGGAATCAGAATCAACTTATCTTTATCACTCACCAGACTCACCCCAGATTGAATTAACCTCGAAGAGAGATTTAGAAGTGGAAACTTGAAATATTGGATGTGTAATTGTCTACATCGCGCTGAATCCCAAGGATATAAACATTAATCAAACTTTGTAAAATGTTTAACTTACTACCGATATCGTAAAATGGCATATACATTTCTAAAAAAGATAAATTTCGGTCCTAAGCTCGTTAATATGTTACGGAAATCAATTAAACTAAAACGATAAAATAAAAGCCTTTAAATTTTTTTACATTTGAAATGACAATGTGAACAGGTGTTTTACGCCACACGTACAAGTCACGTACAACTACTGAATGTCAAGTATTTTGCACAGAAGAAACTTGTGTTAAACCGCAATTCTAGATTCCATCAAGCATATATCAGACACACTTCCATATAAAATCAAAGCGCTGTGAGCGCTGAAGGCCTGGAGGCTATAGATTAACTCCCCTAAAAACAACTTTTGACCTTCGTAATTTACGCTGAACCTTATCTAAAGCGCGGGTTGAAATGTGCATAGGGCGAAATAGTATATGACACAGAATTTTTTTAAAACGTACTTTATATAAAAAAATAATCACATGGTCAACAATATCAATTGTTTGAGAGAACAATAAAAATAATGGGGTCGTGTTAAGAAAAGACGAACAAAGCGACAGCATCACCCCCTCCTGACAGGTTGCCAGTCTTGAACAGGTAGCGAGGACTATCCCTTGCTGTACCTACTTTCTGACAAGGAATATTTCTAAACATTCAATCTGTGCTTTGTTAAACTTCAAGCGATATCTGATGATGTGGATCGAAAATTATTGTGTACAAGGACAAGACCTTGAAACAGAAATAAACAAAGCAATACCAACAATGAAATATAAATACAGTACTGTACAATGTGTATAACAGGGAAAACCAAAAATGATTCTGGGTTACCTTGTAGTTGTAATCGGTGAAAACGTTCACTTGGCCTTGACATGCAGCGTCCTCGATAACTGGCGGGTGATTTTGATCACGTGAGTTCCTTCTCGGGAATGTTCGTAAATTGTATCTTTTTTTTTAAAGAAATTTATTTTAGGTAAATATATATGTAATCGTTCGTAAATAAGAAAGTTGTCAATGAAATAACATCAGAAATTTGAAAATCAAACTACAAACTCTTATATCGAATTCTGTACGTTTCCGTAAATTTCCGTAAATATCCGTACTTTTCCGTGATATGCATATGGTTATCTTTCGTAATCAGCTTTCTAAAACAGAAAAAAATGTGTAATGCAGCCCGTAAGCTATAGACATTTCTGCAGTCGTTTGAAGTTGTATGTACTATTTTTATTTGTAATATGTTCTTATCGTATGCGACATTCAAACAAAAGATTGATCTGGTCTGTCTTGCACTACTTTCCCAAAGCGCATGTTTACAGTTGTTATTCGCACATAGCACAGATAAATTGTCTGCAGTGTTTGAAATGTGGTATGCTAACTTAGGCCTAGGGGACTTTCAGTCCCCAGGCCAAAAACTACAATTAGGAACAGTAAAATAATTTCTGACTGAAAGTCTTACAACAATTAAACAGACAAAGTCAAAATAGCATTCCATCAAATATTAAAGCACAATTGACGTTATTATTCATAGCATATTTCAAAGAAATAGTTTTCAAGTGTAATGCTAGCAAAATGAAACAAACTAGCAAAATGTTCTAACGCATCAAGATACCAATCATATGCTCTCGTGTAAGCGCGAATTAATGCAACATGAGACAACTATATAAAGTAGTTGAGTATTAGAATTACGTTATTCCCTATTTTCTTACTAGTAACTTTGCAACAGGCTACCCTTTTAACAAGTAATGACAAAGTCAGTAATTTTAAGCAGGAACTCTAGTACATGTTAATGTTTAATGCTATTGTTGATAGAAGCATCAAACATTTGCAAACAGAATCAATTTATTTTAAATGTACGAAGTGCGAACCAGTGAAAAGATAAACATTCAGAGTGATTGCACGCAGAATTGCCTTTATCCATCAATTTTATGCATGCTTTTACACGTAATTAGTTAATTAAGAAACAGCATACAATTGGGAGCAATACTGGAAATGCTTAGTCCATTATTCTCGCTGGTTATTGTTGTTGTGTTTTGTTTTTGAGCTCATACATAATTCAGGCTGTAGTTAGATAATAAACATCAGAACTACAGAACGGTTTTCTATTTCTAGGAATGATTTATATTATCAGGACAGATCCAGATCCATTTCGTAAGTCTCTGGACAAAACATATCCGCAGACATACGGTAATTAGTATACATATGCTTAGTAGATAATTGCTTTTGCAAATCCCTTGTGGTGTATTTCCCTGGCATGACGTCTCCTATTGTCATCATCTGTTATTCTAAACAATAATGATCACGATAGGAAATCGCATAACCTGGGGCAAACTGTTCTAGAAAATCAACAGTATGGAGAAGTAAAAAAAGGACTTACAATGTTGCCCATCTTCCAGTTCAAACTGACAGAAAAAAAGATAATATTTAGCAAAGATAAGCTCCATTGTACTCATGTCTTAAAATCGTTTTAATCTTCTATCTCTTCAAGATTTCTAGGTAATAGCAGAGACACTCTGTTTACCGACACAAAAAAAGAATTTTGCCGAAGTTTAATATGACAATGACGACTCGAAAGACTTGGAATACTTCAAGACAGACAGGTATACTTAAGGACAAAAGTTCTGTCCGGTATAATTAAGATAACACAAAAACTGAAATTGGATATTTCATTCATAATTAGAAAAGCATAAGAATATCATCATTTTCGAATCAATTTACACATTTTCAATGTTCCTGGTGTCGAATAGAATGTTCCTAGGCGTTTAATGTACGAACACCATGTGTTGTAGGCTCACTGACCTCCAGTCGACATAAAACGCGCAAATTTTGCTATCTTGAAAGCTTCGTAATAACAACATATGTTGAGTATTTGTCTATTTTTTACGTCTTTCGATAGGACTATACTTTGGCAACAAAAATCACTTGAAATATTTGTGATTATAAGCTTCATGTACATAAAATTTAGATAAATGTGAAATTCATGGTTTATGCCGTCACGGTTGATTGAATGTTTTTGTATAGAATTCTTAACACCTTGTGACGTAGCAAGTAGTCTCAAAATATGAATGTGCAAATAAAAATTTTAAAGTAACGTACAATTAAAATTTGATTAAACAATTTTGAACTGGCCAGAACTTTTGTCCTTAAGTATATAATGTACATAGGACTGTGTCCCAATATTTACAACCTGCACGAAAACAGTCACACACACTACTCAAACATGTCACTTATTAATACTACAGGCATGGATTTTTATAATATTGTTTGAACATGAATTTGCAACATGATTACCAAAATTGACAATGCAGAAATTCCTTGGTGCGCATGAGGATTTAGATAAAAAGAAAATGTCGGAAGAAACTTTAAAAAAGATGAACCTCAAGAGTAAACAACTTCTTTGATACCACCGCTTTAAATTCAAGTTTATGACATTCTACGAAAGTCTAGTAATTGTCACAAAAATTGTGCAAGGTCCAGAATGCAAAGCATTTTACCTTTTGTACATGTAATCTGATATATATTCCAATTTTGTAAGTGTATTCTGAAATATATTTTCCATTTTTGTAAGTGTATTCTAATATATTTTCCATTTTTGTAAGTGTAATCTGATATATTGTACCTTTTTGTAAGTGAAGTCTGGTATATTTTACCTGTTTGTAAGTGTATTCTGATATTTGTTTTCTATTTTCGTAAGTGTATTCAGATAAATTTTACCTTTTTGTAAGTGTATTCTGATATAATTTACCTGTTTGTAAGTTTATTCTGATATATTTTCCATTTTTGTAAGTGTATTCTAATATATTTTCCCTTTTAGTAAGTGTGTTCCGATATATATTACCTTTTTGTTAGTGTATTCTGATATAAGTTACGTGTTTGTAAGTGTGTTCTGATATATTTTACCTATTTGTTAGTGTATTCTGTTATATATACCTCTCTGTAAGTGTATTCTGGTGTATTTTATCCTTTTGTTTGTGTAGGAAAGGGAAACATATAAACATGAATACATTGTATTGCACTGCTAACATAAATACTCGAAACATGATATACTAAGCATATTAAAATATCTTAGATGATAAACTAAAACAAATTATTACAAAATAACAAAATATAGAATGAAATGTTAATATTTGCGACAGCATATGCAATCTGTACTGTTAGTGAACATGGTACAGTCCAACTGCGTAAAAGTAGGTACGTTGCGATTGGAAACACACCTAATTATTTTGATTCAACTTTTTATTTTACTACTTGACAGTTCAAAGATTTATAAGATTAACCTTCTTTCACAAGCAGCACAAACTAATATGAGTATTCAAATTTGAAACAAGATTTGTTTCCTGTCCCATGTCATTCCATTAAAACGTGCCGGTCAGAACATTCAAAATATGTCCAGAAATGTAATGGAAACGAAACAGATAGTTCAAACTGTTGAATATTCCAACGTTACTGTAATTCTTTGAACCACATTCAATTTGTAAGAATGCCAAATCCCATTAACGGGTCGACCGGCTCATTGCCAAAACGGTCGGCAAGAGTAATAGCGTATATGTAAATAAAAACGACAGGACTTATCATCATGTCAATGCCCTCACAATTGGTTTAGAATGGACAAATGGAACAGAATAATCTCTGAGAAGATAATTAAAGGAAATGACATATGATGTCACCAGACCGGCTCAAAATGGTAATACAATTGGACAAATTATACTTAAAGACATTTAGTAGTTGAGCAAATTTTGCCATAGTAGTCCTCAATGACATCTTGAAGTACTTAATGGGATCGCAAAGTCCGTATTTCAATTACTAGGTACAATGTAACTTAATTTACCGAGGTTTGATCGTGAAACTGCTTAGTCTGCTTCATTGCTTATATGGATATACAATAGTTTCACAACCAACCCCCGTTTTCAGTCTTTAATTAATAACATTGTACTTGTATTTTTCCGAAGAACTAATGAAATAAACTCAATTCTAATATAGCTATATTCTTGTTATTTTACAGACAAATGTAACCAATAATCTGCAAGACGCCTTAAAATAAACATACAAGGTACTTTCTCTCCTTAACCATGATTAAACAGCATGAAAATGTGACAACAGATATTTCAGTGTGATATAGGAACTATAATTTCTCGATAAATAAAACATAAGAAGATAGGCGATTCTCCTACGAGAAATAAGCATGTCTGTTATTTTCAATCTCGTTGTGCTCTACGATAGTTTCAAGATAAAAAGCTGATGACTATAGAGAAACACAAACACATCTTACTTACACTGTAATACCAACGTTCTAATTATTTAGAATACACGTACTTGCATGCAACAATAAAACATATTTGCACGAGGAGATAGTATACTGAAAGGATAAAGAAACGCAGGGTAAACATTCGAGGTGATTTAAAGTGATGTGTTTGATAATATATACAATATTTTATATAAATATAAAAAACCCATCTTTAATCAACAAATTACCAAAATGTCATTACATTTTGACCAATAATTCATTAGTAATTGAAGCACATTTAACGGTACCCCCCAATATCGCAAAGTGAAATCGACTGAATCGTCCTCGATCAAGTCGGTCGGAAACGCTAGTTCTCTCAAACGACGGACAAGACGTTCTATGGTGGAAACATTCACACTGAACTGCACAGCAACCGTACTTGTTGCCACTGACCTTGCGTAAGCAATGCAATAGCCTGACCCCTCTGAACTTCTGTCAGCCGTACCATGATTGCAAGAGCTTCAAATTCAATGTAAATAGCGGAAAGCGATGTGTATACCTCAAGAGTATCAAGTGGAATGACCAGATTTGCTTTTTATCACTTTCTCTTTGTGGCATGGTGCAATGCATGGTTGAGTGACTTTAGGCACCGGTTTGAGTGACAAGTGAACAAGATAGTCTTCTGACCGGTTTTCATAATTCTAGGCCAAGCATTAAAAAATTGTTGCATATATTGTTACCCTGCGTTTCTTTATCCTTTCAGTTTATAATATTTTCATAACGCAAATTGTCTTTACAATTATACCAGTCTACATAATTTGCCTAAAAACTTATTAACTTACAAATAAAGATTTCAGACTATTTATTTTCTTGCTATACTGAGTTGGGTGCTTTTACACTAGACAATGTTTTAAAACAAAACTAACGTTAGGTTATCACCTTATCTTTTAACCAAGATCGATTATAGACATAATTGGATATAATTAGAGCAAGTGACTGTTTTAAGGCCTCTGTTGGTCTAAGTGCAACACTTACTTTGCAATATCTCCGTAACAGCACACCTGCGCGGTCTACATTACTGTGCTTTTTTCACCTAGAGATACAAGACATTTACTAATTAGTTCTTCACTCTGAGCCATTTAGAAGTCACATTTCTAACACTGAATTATGAATCAGTTTTGAACAAGATGTTCATAATATGTCCATGAATATTTACTTAAAGAGTAGCGAACAACGCAAATCGTAGTAAATCTGCACAAATGTGGGTCAAATCATGATCTACACTTGTCAAAAAGGCGTGGCAGGGACGAGGTTAATACATTGCCAGATACGTACCATTTTCATGTAGGAAATATAAAAAAAACTGTCTGACAAGCGTTGGTTGGTAGACTTCCCGAAATTGAAATTGAAAAACTAGGACATCAATAAGTGCACCCACTTTTTCAACCCGCATCAAACAATTCATTTTTCAGAACGCTGCATTTTACACTGATGGAAACAAAATACTATTTACTTTGTACGCAGTACACGAACCTGAATAATAACACCAACAATGCTTTTCTTGTACAATTAGTTCTTGAAATACTTCAATCATGGAAATTCCTAATATAAGTAGAAACAAATTATCCGTGTCCGTGGTTAGAACTTTTAGTTCGGGCGCAAGTATGATCTTGCAGAAAGGCAACATTTTATAAAATGCCTTGTAACTGGTTGTTTCATGTTTCTGCAGAACGAAAGACGGCGTTAACCGCCATTGTTTTGTGAAATGAGTAGAATCATTATGAGTGATTCAGTATCTATACCCAAGAAGAAAATATGAGATTTCTTGTTTTTTCTTCTTTTTTTCTATTTATTCTTTAAGCGCAAGGTTCTATTTTTCATTAATTTTGCAAAAGGGTATGCCAGCAAACGGTACACGAGATCAAAGTAATTGCAGGTTACCTTTATCTCGATGGTACTATGATATTGTCCTGTAAAATTGATGGTAATAGATGAGCCGCATAAAGTAGGAAAATGATCTGGCAAGATATGAATACAGAAACTAGAATGATGAAAAGATTAACAGAAAACTATATGTTTTACTAGATCTGTGAATATTATGAACGCCTACAATAATGTGAATAATATAATTTCTACAGGATTAGAAAAAAAACACTGTTATGTCATTTTTGAAAGATGATTGCATAAATAATAATTAATAAATAATAACTCTCTAACTTAAAGGTGGTAGGTATTTGTATGCAGAACATTTTGTTGTGTTTATCATTACACAATTCCTCCAGAAACAAAATCCCACGAGTTGACAATTACTGAAATAAATGATCAAATTATTGTCAATTTAACACAGCGTTTTAAATTGACATATATTTAAGATAATTACAAAATGTGTTGTGTAGTCTATGCTACCTTTATTTTCATTTTAAAATTACTGTTACTATAAAAAAGAAAAATCCATCAGTTGTTGCATGTGCGGATGAGAAAATCTGGCTTTCAGGAAACTGTTTTGGCGGTCACTCGGTAGAGCTTTGTTACTGCCAAAACAGTTACCATCGAAACATTATATTCCTATCTGCACGTGCAACCAGCGACATATTCTTATTACAATATCATATGTATACGCTTTAAACATTTTTTGCTGGTTATGCATTTGCCACATCGGCATTATTCCAGTGTTTAATGTATTGTTTGTCTGTGAATTTTTTTCAAATGTTTATCTGTAATTATGATCTTTTACACAAATACAACGTCTGCTTTTTCATCTAATTCTCTTTCTCATAATTATTGTAACATACATCATTCATATTCCGTCAGATTATATTTTAATTGAACGAATGAAATGTTCTCGAAGTTGTGTAAGCATACACATGACAGTCTGTGCTTTATTAGGAACAGATTCTTTGCTTTAATGAGTAATATATCATAAAAGAAGAGCGGATGATGAATCCAGTTAGTTTCTTGTCATGATTTATTATGTGTACTTTATTGTGTTATTGCATTACTGTGTTTGTATTGTCCTTTAGGTTTTGCACTTCAGAGAAACGTTGCCTTTGTATAGTAGATATGGAAGCTGCAGTACAACCATGTACCTTGTCTGTTCCCCATTGTCATAGTTGGAGGATTCGTCTTTCTGAGTGTTAAGTCTGGTTGGTTTGATAATGTTTTGTGGATATTTTCTTTATTCCTTATTTTACATACTGACTTCTCGGTAAATTCAAGACTGAAAGTAAAACTAACGATTTGTGTTTTTACAGTACAGTCCTTTTATGGATCAGTACAACAATTCTTCTACGTTCTTTATTATTTAATTTCGGAGCTATATGTATCAAACATCTTTTTAAAAAAAATCTTGTTTGATGCTTTGTTTTATGACTTTTGTCATTGAATTATTGCTTCGGTTCTATCGTTTTGGTAACTAGTATCTATTGGCTTTCAATTTCGTTCCAAATTAAGAATGTATCGTTCTTACTTTGAGGTTAATTTTACAGACTTCAAGGGGTGACATTTGCTTTGTTTAGGATAGTTTACCTCGTTTATACCTCTTTCAATCCGATAGAACGTTTATTGTCATACTTTAGATTTCGATTCGCGTCAATATTGCCTGCTGGCAAATGTATAAATACTCTCTCGCACTCCCTCGTACATCTACAGCTGTATGGAAGAACACCTAGAAATGCTCTGACCAAAATAATTGAGAGCTTTCATTACCGAAAATTACAAGTGTTCCTTAATCGCCTGTGCTTGTACGATATTAATAACAATGATAATGATAATAGAAATAATATTTTATTTTGACATGGTCTTTAAGCACACGGTCTATAAAGTGTACACTGTCTCCGCCTTGTTTAGGAAGTGAGTTGGAAAATGGGTTGGTGCTGATGACTTTGAACCGGTCCTCCATTATAACTTTATTTAAAGTTATCACGTAATGAAAAAGTATGTTTTAGTATTCTGAAAATCGACCCAGATACTCGAAAGGTAGAATAATCACTAAATGGAAACTCACCTTTTTCAAATAAAAGCCTTAAAGTTACAAAGAGTAAAAAGTCATTTTTTTCAACTCATCTCCAAAAGTAAACAGAACCGGTGTTTACAGGCCATGTGTACAGCCGATAACATATACAGATATATGAATAGAAAATCCATGTCTTTTAATCAAAGCATTGTCATTATATTAAAATTTTATAAACTTAATGTACCGGCACAGCTTTAAATATTTATCCACAAATAGCTTTTAGATCTATAGCAGTTATTTTAAGACGAATTGTATATCCAATCAAAGTTGTGTTGAAGACCGTCATTGGTAACAAGTAACTTTCCGGTCAATTAAACATGGACCAATATTCGACTAGTTGCAGAGGAATTTCCAAAAGCTGTTGCACAAATATTGAGCATTTTGTAGTGATATCATCATTTACTATACTTACATACATACTCACGAGGTAATAAATGTGATAAAAATTACCGTTAACAGCACTTCATAACTGACTGCAGTTCCTGTTTGACCATAAACCCATTAATTTCCGCTAATGAGTGTTGTGAATTGGAACGGCCACTTTAATTCAAAGAACAGTAAACGATTTGCAAAAAAAGTACTGTAATAGTGCAAAACTTGAAATATCCCTTATGAAAAAACACGATGGATAGATTGTATACTCTATTGGCCACAGGTTCAAATACCTTAAGACTTACAGGTATAGATTTGAGTCATGTCTTTCAGACATTATGTTTAAGTTAAAGGATAAAAAAGATGACCTTACAAGCTGGTAATATGGTATGGGGCAACAAATGTGTAACTCAGGGAAACAAATCTAGGCAAAGTTCGATCAATAATTGTTCTGTTAATACAAAGCCACAGTTAACGTTGTATCGTTAACTATGAAACAGTATTTCCGGAAAAGAATCTACAAACACTTGCATGTAAACCACAATAAATATCAAAATAGTTATTTATGAAGCATATAGTATGTAGATTTCTTAGATTATTAAGATATCAATTTAAAATTGCCTTCTCCCAGAAGACAGATAACTTTATTGTTAATTAAAACAAAATCTGAAGTATCTTCTTATTAGATTATTTTGAATTTAACCATAAATACATGAAATAAAAAAAAATCGTATTCACTATAGCCCTATCGCCGAACATTGTCGTATAGATTTGTTTGTAAGGTGTTGTTATGTCAAAAAGTATCTATTCGTCTGTAAATACAACTCAGTGCCTCTTTTCTTACTTCGTAAAGATTTATTTTCTAAAATCCATTCATGTTTGTATGTTTCATCTGGATTTTGTTAGTACTTGCGAACTATGAAAACAAAAGTGCTTTTTAACTATGATGAACTAAAGACTGGAGACGGTCTCAAACTAATACTCCCAAGCAAAGTATCACTGTAACATTAGTAGTGCAAAGGGCTTAATACGCTCGTCTGCCATTGATATTGTTAAAGTGCGCTCTAAATTCCTGTTTAACCAGGTTACGAAAAGAGGTTTTATTAAACTTTATTGCTAATTAGCACGATCCTGGCATTTAATTGACTCTCATCGTGTAAGCCGCTCATAAAACTGTAACACAACTAAAGACGTCATTACTTGAAAACATAACTTTGCTCTAACAAATCAGGATGATATTAAAATATACTCAGTTGCAAAAGAAAGTGTGCACTTTTTTATTTTTCCAGTTTGATAAAACGAATCGGTCTCGAATTTCGAACACTACCATTACATGTATACAATTTTGCTATAGATTGAATGTGCTGTCAATGCACATGCAATTGAGCATAAATTGCTCTAAATTTTGATGCCAAACATCATCATTATATTTCTGTTAAAAGGTAATTCATAAAATTAACAAAAACCTAAGTGCACACTTTTTGCAACAGAGTATATGTCTTCAATGCAAGAAAGAGCTTTTT
Source organism: Saxidomus purpurata (assembly GCA_022818135.1). NCBI lineage: Eukaryota > Metazoa > Mollusca > Bivalvia > Venerida > Veneridae > Saxidomus > Saxidomus purpurata. The sequence continues at coordinate 23,170,364 of JAFMSR010000016.1, read as the reverse complement.
CTGTATTCTCGTTTATGCACTTCTTTTCAGTAGGAAGCATTATCATTTAGTTTGGATTCCTTTGGAATTACACTAAAAACCTTTGAAGGAACATACTAGCTAGTTTAAACAGTTTAACTGGTTTTATGATTCAAACACTGCGCATTAGGTAAAAGCATTTTTTAATACTGTGCATTTGGTAATATTATCGATAGTTTTAATTTTTAATTTTTGTTCGCGAATGCTTCATTTTGCTTTTTTAAAATTTTGCGAAGTTAGACAACAGATTTATATAAGATACAAATGAAATCGTTATAACTCTTAAGGTAAGTTTTCCTTGTACGAAAACGGTTGGTTTCTCATAAATTTGTTCTGCCAATCAGTTGTCAACGAACGTTCCTGTTTTATATGTAGTATTGTCTGCCTCGTATTATAGCTTATGGTTGACGTCAACTCCAATTGGAACATTTCACAAAAGTAGTAATTTTCTCCTTCCTTAACGGGATATTGTAATTATCAGTAAAGACAAATTAAGCAATAAAGTCATCTAAATACACCAAGAACCATTTATGTCATCGTTTTAATCTAACTTTATCAAGACTGTATTCTTCTTTTTACTCAGGAGTCTCCTTTGAAGATTTTGTAGACATAAAAATAAAGTTATTCATAGATGCAGCCAAACGAAATAAAATTACAAACCTACCGTTGACAGCACCGTCTTTGCTGACAGAATTGATTCCTTATTTCACGACGCGATAATATAATTTACTGGTGCTATAGTACTGGTATTTTTTCAAACGATATTTCAAAAGCAGAATAACCACAGCCCGAATATTTTCTTGTAGAAGTATGAACCATTTTGCTGATAGTAGTCATAAGTATGATACGTGGTGATGATTGTCTAAAAATGAGTCAATGCTTTGAAAGTGGTACTAAGTACATAAATTTATTCTTTAGATATGTAACCTTTCAATAGTGTGTCTTTATGGAAGGATGGTACAACTGCACATTGAAACTTGACAATAGATTGTAGAAACTTAAGAACAAATACGTTATTTCTTGCCATGAATCAAACATAAAATAAGATATATTTTATGTTAGTAAAAGCTGTTTCTCTTTTAATGAATTATATAATGATAAGATTATATAATTATAGTATTCAAATAAAGCCTTAGTCTCCGATTTTTTGTTCCGATTTTTTTCAAAAGAAGAAGTCTCAAAATTGAAACGAAAGTAATGAGCTCATTTCCGATTATCCAAGACGCCAATTTGCAAATTAATGAGTTGGCTAAAAATTCATATAGCAATGTCGGGATATTTTTGTGACGTGATACTAGAAAATCTACTAAAACTATTTGAAGCACGTCCTCGATCACAAATTTGGCACAAACCAGAACTAAGCTGAATCTCAGCCAGACGACCTCCATTCACCACTGGAACACAGTTTGTGATTTAAGCACTCGATTGCTAATACATGCCTTATGTTCTGTGTTGTGATTGCTTTTTAGAAGAGTATGATATCGAAATAAGTTTGGCATTATAGGTTTATTATACCAAAATATACTTTTAAACCTATCAAACCGCATTACTCAGTGTAAGTCTTACAAAATATGTTTAAATTAATCGTAAACATTATGAACATGTCTTTAATCGAAAACTTATAAACATGTTTAGATATATAAAACATGATTGCATGAAATCTAAATGCGATATTGTTATGTAAATAGTTTTACATAACTTATTGGATCTTTGTTCTGATTCATTGTGTATGCTTGGACAAGCCAAATTATTGAAATAATGGCAGATATTTACATGATTGTGATATTCCAAGACATAATGTGAAAAGGAAAAGGAGAGAGTTTCAGTTGATATGTTTTGAATTAACATATAATCTATTAAGTATTACTTCACCATGAATTCGATGGGGCAAATACCGGATCCAATATTCCTGTTTTAAGATCTTATGCAGATCAGCTGACCTAACCAATATGGTTTAACTTATATATAACTGGAATTTTACAGCGGTGTCTTTCAACTTCAAATTTGCGAAAGGCTATTTCTTTAAAATATTGATGCTTTGCAGAATTGTGATCCAAAAAGCTAACAACCTAAATTCTAATCGTTTAATCCTTATCAGTAGACATTATATTTGTCGTCTGCTTGGAATCGGATCTGCTTAAAAGGCTTTTGTTATATAAATATTCTGTCAAAAATAAAGCATTCGTTCAACCATGAAATACGACTTAACAGTAAAAATTCAGTATTGTACGCAATCCGAACAGTATCTTTATTTGTAAGAGTGCATTTATTTGGCCCATAGAATATATTCATGCATAAACATGACTTTCAGAACGTCTGTTTTAATTGAGTCGCTACTACTTGTTCGTATAAATGTGATCCAGAAGTCAGATTGGCTCTCGTGCTCCGCACTCGTATGATCCGACGCACGTATCGAGCAAACCCGGTATTCTGGATCACATTCCTATACATTTGTACTAAAAGCCTAATTATATTTTAGTACACAATTAGCACGAATGGATTAAACATAAATGTTATGTGAAAGGTGAACGTTAATTTCGACCATGATGATTTTGTCATATGTATTCTAACATGTTCGAATGATCCGGCTCATATCAATTCATATATAGACTGACAGGTTATTTGTCCGCTCTTTTGTAGAGAGAGAAGACATATAACATTACTAGAAGAGATGGCCAGTAATTAGTGCAAGGTGAAAAAACAAAAGGATGGCGCCTGAATGATGCGCGTGTGATCACGTTGTCATAATTATTAACCTAAATTATAATTGAATGTTACACTGACCGATGGACTAGCTATGAGACGTTTGCTTAGTGTGTGCTTTTGAGGAGAACGCTATGAAAGATTACCATCAACACGCAAACTTTTGATTAAAAGTGTTTTTCTAATATCATCAAAAAGTGTCAAGAGAGTACAGTAAGGTTGCGCTCTTATTCTTAGACAGCGTTCATTACGTGGTATTGATAAACTTCGTTGCGAGACGCTTGTTTGCATTGTTGGCTTATTGGAACACATCATGCAAGTCACGCTTTATAAATTGCTGTGTTTAAGCATTTTTAACAATAGTTTCGTTACTGTGACTGATATTCGCAGCACTTTTACAGCCAATGATGCGTTAACTTAGGTTGTACAAAACTCCTATAGAAAACTATCGCATTCAATGATTTGTAAAACAGTACCCTTGCCATAAAGAAAATCCAAAGAAACACTTCAAAGCAAGGTTCGCGTTCATAGACTTGATCAGCAGTGTTATTACAATAAGTTCGGAAGATCGAGTCCGTTTTATGATTACATAAAAGCAATGTGTTCAGAGGTTTTAAATCACTTGAGGCATTAGATGTCTAAGTAATGATATAGTAATAGCGTAGCCCGCCATGCATAGTCTCAATCGTAGCTTCGGTCCTTACAAACTTCAAATAGGTTCATAAAACACTAGTCTGGTTCCCCGTTTTATTGGCATGCTAAAGTACGTCAGACAAAGCTCAATAATGGAAGCTCCAAAGTATACTGTTTATATAGTGAAAACGATAAAAGTATTGACAAATCAAACTAATGTGTTTATTTGAATAAGATTTCTACAGAGTTTTAGAGTCTACAGGTTTTTAATGCTCAATCTGTGAACGTTTTAAGCGTTGAAAAAGTTCGACCAGTATGTGAACTATATTTCAGACAAGTTACTTCAAGAAGACATTTCGGATATGACACTTTTTTTCATTTTTTGAGGTTCGAGTCGAGAAATATAATGTTCAAATTAAAAGCTGAAAAGGAAAAAAAATAGAGTCGGCGGCGGGATTTGAACCTCGTCCATAAATTTAGAGCGCCAGTGACATAGCGATTGATTAGATATCATATCACGCTTAGATAAGACATCAATTCCTATATATAAACCCTGCTATATTCGAAATACGACTATCTACCACGTCCAATAATACGGCTATTTTTCCTGTTGTTTTTTTCTCGTTATATTTTGTTGTTCAATCAAATCAATAGCAATTTACATTAGGTTTGTATTGACAAATTACATACTGCAAGGTTTTTTGAATGACCAACTCATACATACAACCTACCTATTAACTCAATGTACAAAACTGATTGTGTGGGCGCTGCCATTATTGTGTTTTGCCTGACCCGTACCGTATGGGTACGCGCAGGTAACACCAGACTAATACAATACATGAAACAGTTATGTTTGTACGTTTTAAAGCACCGTCACTTTTGTAAATACGTTGAGGTGTGCGCGCGTGTGTACGTGCAAACGTGATTGCTAATTGATATATTTAAAAGTAGAAAATATTATGTTAAGATGTTAACAAAGATTTAAAGAGTAAATAAATTTGGTAAAAACTAACCAATTTGAAAAGAAATATCCAATATCGTAAAAGAAACCTCTATTGTCCATGAATTCATATTTTTGACACTGCATAAGGTTTTGCTAGAACGTTATATGTAAAATTAGGGAAAATGCAAAAATGCAACAAATTTGCTTGTTTCATATGACTTAAACATAAATTGATTGACTTAAATGGCTTAAACTGACGTCAGACAGGATTACTTGGCATAGAGCCAATGCAAAATCAAAACAATATGTCTGCTATTTTCATGTTTTAGTGCAAATAATTTCAAATTTAAGGTGAAATTGCAAAACTAAAATTGGATTAGGTGCAATTCACCATTATTATTTAAGTCAAAAAGCTAAAAAGTCGTTTGTCATATTGAACTAGCTTGCTTTATCGTATGTCTTGAAATGGTTACAGATTGTGTGAATAAAAGCCATCTGGCTTTGTCCTTGCATCATTCCTCTATTTGATATCGTAAAGTCATTAGTACCTGCAGAATGGTTAATTAAAAAGAAAAGAAAATGAATTGTTTTGTGCCTTACATATTTTGCTTTGATAAAATCGAAAAGATAGGATTAATATTTTTGAAGCTAACATCCGCCAGTTACAATATGATTTATAACAGACACATTCGGCAGTATCTAAAATATCTGAAATTTGGAGAAAATGACTTTGCTCACCATTTTGGTAATTTATTTACATTAGATTTAAGACGGGTGGGATTTGATAGCTATAATTGAGAATTGACTCCTAGAAACACAGACAATAATTCCTCTGAACATTCGATTAGGCTTTTCTACTTCTCGGAACAAATTCCAACCATTCCAGAAGACGGGTGCGATTTGGTAATTCTATATTAGGAATTGATTCCTAGAAGCACTTCTAAAGCGTTCGATTAAGCCTTTTTACATCTCGAAATTAATTCCTTTATTTAGGGATTTGAAGAAGAATTGCTGTAGTCACGTGATCAGAAATTTGGCGCCTAACAGCGTGATCTCCGCATGTCCAAACGGAATTTGGTGCATATTTTTTATATCGTTGCATTCATAACATGTTATCACTAGTGATGTAACCTTTCAAACAAATTTTGGCATTTTTGATTATCTCCTTAAAGCGACTGCACTCCAAATTCTTAGTAAATTTTATTTTTTTTTTGTAAAATCAATATATATTCAATTTGTCAGCATCAAAATTATTTTCTTTGTGTAAGAGCTAAAAATAAAGGTAGAAAAAAAATATTTACCCGAGCCAGGTTTTGAACTCGGATCTTTGCGCTTACAAAAAATTTACAGCGGCTTAACCTACTACACTACGGAGTCAGCTGATTTGATGCGAGTTAAAAATATTGGTATACCAAAGAGCCCACCCCGTTAGTCACGGGGTGATATTTTCTACAATAAAAGTAAGCAAAACAACACATTTTAATTGTTTCTTTTGTTAGAAAACTTGTCACGTTATCATAATACAATGCCCCTGATACAGTAATGACAATTGTTTTCTTGAAATTGAAAATTTTCTTTTTTTAGCGTAATTTGTCCATCTGGAGTGCAGTCGCTTTAACAGGGAACTTTGCTTATATAGAAAACAGAATTGTTCGATTCAGAATCAGTTCTTTCACATGACATTCTGATTCTAGAAGCACCAAATTGCAACCGTCTCAAGTGTTCAGACTTAACTAAATCATTTGCTCTTTTAACATTGTTTTCGAAAGCAGACATATCTGGAAAAGTTTCCAGGTAGGAAATGATGCTTGATGGGATACTGTCGTTAAATGTACACGAATCATTTCAATTATATGATGAAATTAAGCCATCAAAAGGTTAACAGAAAGACATTATGTCACAATGTAAAAAATGGGTATGTGTACAGTTAAAGTATACAGCATCTGATGGCATCAGATTTGTACTGGTAAACAGATTAGAGTTTTAAATGACAAATCAAAGTAACAAATACTTAAACTTCAATTAGTCTCCACAAATTTACACTAGGAAGCTTTAAATAAATCTCCGTATGTTACGGGTAGTATGCCACACTGATGTATTTGTATTCTTCTTCATAGTAGAATACCTACTGTTACTAAAATTATTAAATGGATTTTTGTCTAAGGAGTGTGAACTTGAATGGGAAAATAGATAAAATTTCATAACCACAGACTTGTCGGTACTACATGTTAGTTAATTGACCGTAAATTTTGGCCTACATTTTAGCAAATATTAATCTAATCTTGAACCGGGTAGTCCAAATTACAACTCGTATATGAATATTTATAAAATCGACATTCATGCACAGAGACCTTATTGTAGAGGTTGATTCGGATGTCTTTAAATATGCTAACGCCGATTAGTCTTTGCTCATAAAATAAATGATGTTTACAACTGTTTTTAATCATGTGACAGTCTAAAGTATGATGGATTATCTTGTGTCTCAATCCGTATACGATCATTTTTATGACAGATGTTCACGATTTAAACATTCAGATAATTGAATTTGTCAAGCTGTTTTATGTAAAAACAGTCGACATTCGAAACTACACAATATGCATATTTATTATTTAGTACATCTGGAAGGTAAACAAAATAGTAAATTGTTGGATTATATTATATGCTTGTAAAATGTACCATCTTGAATTTCAGAACTATAATCATCGAAGGTCGTGAATTCAAATACCGCCAATAAGACTTTCACAGCCGACACAATTTCTATTTCCTGCGCGAGTACTTAGAACGCAAAAAAATTGTCATCGATAGTAGTCATTATAGATCTGAAGAACTTTCCTCTACCACAGATTTTCCAAGAAGTACGTCTAAACATTTTAACATTCAGGCAAGTGCTCGGACCTCTCAACAATTAATATGTACTCATGCATCGATGCAAGAATAATTTGCATTCATCACAATGATAGGACACTATACTAGTAAAATGACGTTTACTATACAATCATAGACACTGTTTCATTGCAGATTAAACATGTACCATTAACTGGAACTCAAGATTTGTAAATTTAAGCATAAAATAAAAACCATTCTTAAACTTACTTAGCTTTATTCTCTGGAATTAATAAAATTCATTAACTTGCATGTAGCAGTTAATATAATGAAAGTTTAAGATTTTGAACTTCACCATTTTTGGGGGGTACTCTTTACTAAATGATATGGTGATTGTCTGGAAAGAAGATCAATGAGGCCCGTGAGTAATCAGAACATTTCCTTGATCAAGTAATGCCAAAGCAATAAGGCTTAAAGGTGCTTATCTAATATTTGTTGATTTCCATTGTATTTATCCACTGAAGTAATACTACATTTGGAATCGGCGAGACATTAGAATTTTACATTGACCTTTACAAACGTAACTTCAGTTATTATGGGTCGGCTAACACTCAATAAAAGAGAGACATTTTTAATTTTTACTGGATCATTTAACGACAGAACTTGGATTACTAGACCTTAATTTCTTGATAAATGCAAAATTCAATACTAAATACAGGCAGAAAAGCGGACGACATAGTTCTGCTAACGGAAATCGCTATCTGCGACATATAGGGGTTTGTACTTCAAAACACAGCTTGAAAGGGTCATAACTGTCGCGTTAAATTTAGGGAAGGCGAGGGGGATTCGACTGAAACTAGGCGGATCGCAATCTCCTATAGTAGATCTAGTCAATAACCATGTCTTTATGTATCTTGCCGTTATTCAGTAGCCTCGCGTCAAGGATAGATGAAACACTATATTTATTTCAATTAAAAAGTAAACAGACTTCTTTCAAGCTATTTTCTTTTAACAGGACTCGATCATCTTTGATTGATCAGAAAGTCACAGAATAGGAGAGAGAAAAGGCTAAATGTGAGGACTGAATGTCAGTCTTACTATCTTTTGGTACAATGTACGTTCTGTTGTTGGCATAGGTTACAAATACTCTGATAAGGCTATTTTTCTTCCATGTATTGTCTAGTGATATGTAAATTGTACGTTCCTATTTTATAGTTATAGAAGGATGCCATAAATAAGAAACTGATATTGTTCTTGTTTCCTTAACTGTGATTAAACTGCATTGCAATGTGATAATAAACAGTTTTTAGCTACACGCAGGAACTATAATTTCCAAATAGATAAAATATAGCAAAACACGTAATACTCCTCCGAGAAATATGTCTGTCTGTTATTTTCAAGCTCGCTTTGGTAAATGACAGTTCTCCGATGAAAAACTGATTTTATAACACCGCAGTTTTAACTAATGGTCAACAATTGAGGATATGCGTATACGCGGTTGATAAGTGAATGCACGAGAAGACAGTATAATGTGTTCATAACGCGTCTGCCTTTACAACAACATAATCACATACACAACTAACGTTTCCTTTACATTTTTATCGTCATTTCACCGACTGTTGTTTAAAGACTAAGCAGTTTTTTTTAAGTCAGTTAACCATCTTTAATCTCGGAAGGATTATAAATATAATTGGATATGATTACAGCTAGTTACTGTTTTGAGACTACTTGCAGCACAAGTGTTTCACTTTCTACGCAGTTATTTTGCAATATATTTGGAAAGGCGCATCTGCCCAGTCTACAGGACTGCAGTATGTGTATTGTTCTGAAAGTAACGAGATAATTAGGAATTACTGCTATTACTAAATATTCCTGCTACGTTTCTTAAATGGGCTTAACCAACTATCTTAAATATTTTCTACTTGAATATCAAACAAAGTATATCATGAAAAGAACGATAATAATCTACACTTGTCACTAAGACAGAATCACTTGCTGCCACCTAGGCAGGAGTTTAGATTGCCAGATTCTTACCATTGTTCCTTTTAACAAGGAAGCATCAGCCTGACAAGCTAGACTCCGGCAACGATGCCTTTTAAAATCGTGTACGCCTAGTTCTCCCACTGTAAACAGCTGTCATATACCCAAATGGAAAGTTTGCATAAGTATTAATATACCCACTGAATACTCAATACTGGAAATGAATAGTATAGTATAGATTGTTCTTGAAATCAAATAACCATGGAAACTTTAAACTGCTAGAAGTGATAGCTGACATGATTGCAGAAAAGCGGCTTTTATTCTTTTATTCAATGCTTTGTAATGACATGGTATATATATTTCTACAGAACGAAAAACGGCGCAGGTCGCCATGGTTTTGTGACATAAGTAAAAACGTTTGCTGGCAGGCTGTCCAAATTAATAAAGGTGCTATATGTTTCTTCTGCGCCAGCGTGCGATGGTATATTTTTTTGTTTCATATAATAGTAATCGGCAACGCGGTCGGTCGGTGTACGCCGGATACACGCGGTCGGTCGGTGTACGCCGGATACACGCGGCCGGTCGGTGTACGCCGGATACACGCGGTCGGTCGGCGTACGCCGGATATACGCCAGCGTGGATGAATCGTTAAGCTCCATTAACAAGTAAATTTTTAGAATATTTTTGTATTAAACGTACTTTGGCCTTTTTTCTATCAAAGTGCAAATAATATGAGATTACTAACTACAAATATGTGATATATTGGTAGATCTGTTTCAGAATTGTGAAATAATGCCATGTACTAATCGACTGAAAGCGTATAACGAATGAGCATAGCACCTGTAGATTACCAGGTAAAGGTGATATATGAGCCTATTAAAGTAATGAAAAATTATCAGCTAAAAGATGAAAAGACATACATGTTTGTATATTTTATTTGACGTATCTTTGAATGATATAACCGCTTACCTGTAATTGATATGATTTCTGCATTATCACATTTTACGGACAAATAGTTGCGTCAATAATCTTTACTCTAACTGCAGATGGGCCGCATTTTAGTAGGGGAGATTTGATGTGTCAGTCAAATTCTACGTGTTAGAAAAAGCATTTGGTAAATCGGTCTCATTTGCAAAATAGCAACTTATCAACAAAGAAACCTCCTCAAGGTAAATAAATTTACTGTAACAGATGTACAACTGATTTCTAATCCAAATTACATTTTAAATTCACACTACATGTATTTTATATAATAATAAAATGACTGATTCTGTGTTATATTGCCTATGTTGCAATGTTGACTGTACTTTCATTTTCCATTTAAATTGTTTTCGGTCATCTAAACAATGTTTAGGAGCAGCCAGCATCTTCCAAGAGGAAAAGCCAAATACAGCACATGTTGTCTCTCGGGAACTTTCCGATTAGACACGATGTCATAAATGAAATTATCAATGAAATTGTCTTGCATTGTAACGGTTTTTGTCGAAATACATTGTACGCTTTCATAAAATCTTCTTTTGATTTTCCTTTAGGCACATCAGTATTATTTCAGTGTTATAATGCATTTTTGTCTTTGATATTGTTAACAAATATGATATTGTAATTATGATATTTTACACAAATAAACCTCTCTGTCCTCTTCTCATACTTATTGTTAACATATATTATTCGTCTTTCGTCAGATCTTATTATAATTGCACTAGTTAAATGAAATGTACTCGATGCAGGTGACAGACAGTCTGTGATTTATCTTGACTAGTCAGTTTGTTTTAATCAGTAATATTTCATAAATAAGAAGCAGATTATGAATCCAATTATTTTCTTGTCATGTTTGATCATTACGTATGCTCTGAACTGTGTTGTTTATTTGCGTTACTGTGTATAATTTTACTGTCCCTTGCAAAACGTTGCCTTAGTAAATATGGAAGCTGCAGTACGTACATCTACATATGCCTTGTCCGTTGCCTTTTCTCATAGAGGATTAGTTCTTCTAAGTACAAGTCTGGTTCTATCAATCGCTCTAGAGACTTACATCAGATGAAATCAACTTCGGAGAGAAAGAGGCAATGTGCAATTATCCGTGTATTTCCTAAGGAATTACTTGAGAACTGACCCCAACACAATTTTTCTCAGGAAAGATGGTAAGACCAACTGCTTGCGTGTAAAAATGGCCAAAATACCGTTTGAACGGGCGTAAAACTTATGCAACAACAAATTGTTATTTTATTTTGTAACTATCAATTCATATTTATACGTTTGATCTGGCATCTGTAAGTGCTTTTAAATTTGACGGAAAATCACATTGAAGCACGATGTACCAAGCTAATAAGCCAGAATAATGATGTAACAATTTAAGACAAAGATGCTTTTAGAGCTTTTACTGTATTCTCTTGCATGTGCTTCTTTTCAATACGAAGCGTTAAGTTAAACAAGAGCTGTCCCTCACAAGTGACAAATGCCCCCGAAAGAGGTGTCAGTCTGTGTCCTCTCCATGTGCTCAATAAATGTGCTATGTAATTTTAAAATCCTTCCATGCATGACAAAGTTACCATGAATACAGTATTCCATTACTTTTAAACACTAAGTGTGACCTTGACCTTTGAGCTAGGGACATGGACGCGACACATCGGCTTGATGTGCTGGACATTTGTGCCAAGTTATTCTAAAATCCTTCAATGCATGACAAAGTTATAGTCCGGACACAAATGTATGCATATATACAGGATTCCATTACCTAAAATCTCTAAGTGTGACCTTGACCTTTGAGGTAGCGACGTGGGTCTTGCACGCGACACGTCGTCTTGATGTGCTAGACATTTGTGCCAAGTTATTTTAAAATCCTTCAATGCATGACAAAGTTACAGTCCGGACACGAATGAGTGCATATATGCATATATAGAGGATTCCATTACCTAAAAACTCTAAGTGTGACCTTAACCTTTAAGCTAGGGACATGGGTCTTGCACCCGACACGTCGTCTTGATGTGCTAGACATTTGTGCCAAGTTATTTTAAAATCATTCAATGCTTGACAAAGTTATAGTCCGGACACGAATGTATGCGTATATAGAGGAAGCCATTACCTAAAAACTCTAAGTGTGACCTTGACCTTTTAGCTAGAGACATGGGTCTTGCACGCGTCACGTTGTCTTGATGTGCTAGACATTTGTGCCAAGTTATTTTAAAATCCTTCAATGCATGACAAAGTTACAGTCCGGACACGAATGTGTGCATATATAGTGGATTCAATAACCTTCAAACTCCAAGTGTGACCTTGACCTTTGAGGCAGGGGCATGGGTCTTGGAAGCGACACGTCGTCTTGATGTGCTGGACATTTGTGTCAAGTTATTTTAAAATCATTCAATGCATGACAGAGTTACAGCCCGGACACGAATTTGTACGTTGGGACGCACAGACGGACGGACAGACGGACGGTGCGATTTTAATATGCCACCCTTCGGGAGCATAAAAATGTGATTCAGTTTCGAATTCCTTTCAAATGACCCTATAAAACATACATCCTTATTTTAACTACATTACTGGTTATTTAACTTAGATTACTATTATCGCGATTAAGCTGTGCAGTTAGTAACATTATCGATAATTTAATTTTGTCGTTATTTTGTGCGAGGATCCGATCGTGCCATTTCGAAATTTCGAGAGAGTAGACGGAAGATTTATATAACATACAAATGCAAATGTTATAAATCTTAATGTAAGTTTTCCTAAGAAGAAAACGGCGGGTTTTCTATTTGTTCTGTAAATCAGCTGTCCACAAAAATTGCCTGTTTTATGGAGTGATGTCATCATCGTAGTGTAATTTACGCTTCACGTCAACTCCAATTTTCGTTATCAGGGGGATTCAACAAAAGCCTTATTATCTCCTTCCTTAAGAGGATATAGTAATTATCAGTAAAGGCAATTGTAAGCAATAAAAATCGTCTACATACACTAAGACCCATTTGTGTCATTGTTTTGATCTTATTTGATGGAGACTGTATTTTTCTTATTACTCTGGGGTCTCATTTGAAGAATGTGTTGACCATCCGAATAATAAAGACATTCATAGTTACATGACCTACTTCTGAACAAAGTAAATTTAACTTTAGTTTTATACCGTAAACACAAACATTCTGCTTGACCATGACAAGACAATTACATGATAACTGGCAATAAAATGTGAAAACTAGAGTATTAACAAGGTATTTCTTTGAATTTATCACGTAACCTAGCTTTTGAACCAGATTCAAATTTGGCCTAGTAATCAATTAGACAAACATTCTGACCAATTTTGATTATGATTGATTAATCCATGTAGCTTCTAGAGTGTTAACATTGTTCTTCTTTTATTTGACTGTGTTGCCTAGTTCTTTTTTACCCCAGATAACCAAGATTCAAAGTTGCCCTAGAAATTATAAATGATAAACACTATGTCCAATTTTTATGAAAATTGGACGTCAAATGTGACCCCTGGAGTGTTTACAAGGTTAAGGGTGGACAGACGACATGCATCAGGCGATAACAATACCTTGAGCATATGCTCAGGAGAGCTAAAATGTATTAAATTTCTAAAGGTTTTTGACAATAAAGAATGCATTTGCGATATGCACAGTCAGTTTCCCTTAGAAAATTATATGAATTCGGTTTTTTACAACTTATGAAAATCCAAGCGTAAACATTCAACATCAAAAGCCAACCGACTATGTTTCTCTCGAAATTTGCGTGTGCCCTTCATTACAAGATAAAGTAAAAAGATGAAGTGGTAGAATTGAGCATAGAAGCAGTGGGGCCTGCAGCACCGTTGAATTCAGGTTCTGAAATTGTTTGGTAAAGGTCATACAAAAGTGTGTGTGTGTGTCCTTTGTTTAAACGATTAAACTAAATAAGTGACAACGAACAATTAATTATACATCATTTCCTCTCCTAACATGTTCCTCGTTAAAACTAGGAAATGGGAAATACGTTAAAGAGGGTTGAGGGCATTCTCTAGCCGGCATAAATAGAAGCTTTTAGTGTATTAAAATTTGACGATTAATGGTGGAATTTATTTAGCAGGCAAGAGACACATTTTCAGTGACTTAAAGGTCTTTTGTACAGAGTTTTGCTTCTGTTGTTAAATAGGATTTCACATTATTGCCATACACGACAGACGTAAGTAAAAAGCAAAACATCTGGTAAGATTTTATTTGATTAATACAAATGTACTTATTTAGTTATTTTCAATTGCGAAACAAATTCTTGCAACTTAGATTAACCGCTCTCAAGACTCACCTTATCAGATTTTGGTTCAGCTACATTGTGTATGCTTGGACAAGTCAAATTATTAAGATAATGTAAGGCATTTACATGGTTATGTTATTTCAAGACATATATCATCTAAATTAAGGTGACAAGGCGAATTACTCTGTAAATAAGCGTAGGCTATAATAATCGATGGCGAATGTCGAATCGAATATGTTTTTGCCAAGAAACAATATTAAATAGTTGACCGAGCAAAGATACTGCAATAAAAGGCTCTGTGAAAATATTACGTCGGACAAGATCATTTGACAAGTTTGTCATATACATTTTGACATGTTTGAATGATCCCACTCATATCAAATTATACACTGATGAAGGAGTTATTTGTCTGCTTCTTTGCAGAAAGAGAAAACGTGTGTTGCATCTGCAGGAAAATAAGTTTGTGTGTTGTTCAAACATTAGTGCAAGGGGGAAATGATGATGGCAACTTTTTAATGCGCATCTGATCAATTGTCTGTTTACGTTTTTGCAACTATTTACCTTAATTATGGTGAAAATTTTCACCGACTTAAGGACTATCAGACGTCTGCTTCGTTGTGTAGTTTTTAGGAGAACGCAATGTAAGTTTACCATTAACACGCAAATATATAATTGAATATGTCTTGTAAGTAACATGAAAAGTGTTAAGTCAGTACAGTAAGGTTGTTTTCTTTTTCTCAGTCAGCGTTCATTTTCGTGGGTTAAATACATTACGCTCTTGACCCTTGTTTGTCAACTTAATTAAGATTCAAAACATTTAAACTTGATACCCGTGTGTTTTCATATGTAAAATGTGTTAAATGTAAAAGTATAAAAGCTGGGAAAAATGGTCAGTTTAAGCAAAAGAATTCTGGTATTTCTGTATCAAGGCATAGTTACACTCAAAAGCTTTTCCATATAAATTGTTCTCTATTGAGGGTGACCTTCATTTTCAGAGAGTCAAAATACGGTTTTAAAATATTATCGTTGGTTAGCTCGGCTCGGGCATATACCTACACAGTAACGGAACAAATATGTTGTATTAGTATACAAATGTGTTTGGAGTTTAAACAATAACTTTTAACAGTTTATTTTCATTTATGTAAAAAAATGAAGAACGCAAATTGAAATAAATGTGTCAATTTTACATTTCATGATTATTTACTTCAATATTTTAATTCAAGCTAAGAGGAAAAGTCACTTGGACCTGAAATGTAGGTGAATTCATACAGAACCATACTACATGAAGCTAGGCAAATGCATGGCGTAACAAACAATACAACTAAATTAAAAGTCATAAAACTTAAAACCTCTGTATTTTCATTCTCATATACTTATTGAGAAAAGTATAAAAAGCTTGTAAGCGTGATAAGTTCGCTCTTTTTACCCAAAATCAATAAAACAAGTCTGGTGCTTTCTGTATCAAAGCATTTAGTAACAATCAAAGCTTTTTCGTATATTAACTTCACTACTAAGCGAAAATTAAGTGACAGTTATTTCAATGGCAAGTACATTACCTTATGCAAGACACTAAATAATGAAGATTTGCGGGTTAAAATTTACAGAAAGTGTTTGGAACACGAAGAAAAGTATGTGTATTATGTTGAAATCTCAGCGATTCGACAAAATGACTACCCAGGTCTTTTTAACTTTGTTCATAATGCATAGAAAAATAATTGTACATGTACTGTGGTTTATTTAGAATTTCTACATACCAACTTTCATTTTTTATTAAAAATAGCTTATTTCTGTGTTTTTGAAGTATATTTGAATTTTCGCTTTCGTTCGTATTGGACCTTTAATTGAGGTCAAACTTTATTTTCAGTCAAAATATGGTTAAAAATGTTGACGTCGGGCACACGTATGCTAGATATGACGAATACATAAATAGTTATAACAACAGTAATATTCAGAGCTCTCTGCCTTGATTTATTTTGACATTTTTAGATATTTATAAAATGTCTTAATGTATCGTCTAGAAAAATATTCATTTCGCTCATAAATACGGATAGTTTACTACAATGTTTCACTATATTCAATTTAGCTCACTGCAGCATCCAACAAAGTGGACGTACAGTGGACGCTGGGGTGTATTACAGTGTGTCAGTATACAAACTGCAGGTTGCAGAGTTCGAATATCGCTGGCGGAATAACACATGGACCTGCAAAATAGCTTCGTCCGACGCGAGTATAAAAAAATTGCCTTTACAGTCTATGTAAAGAAATAAACCTACATGTATGTTTAAACATTTTAAAATTTCTGCATGCGTAATTCATTGCAGTGACAAATGTTTTATTAGAAAAAAAAATATCCATGCATAACTACGGCATTCAACTTTCGCTGAGTCATTGTTGTTCTTCTCATGACAAACGTAACTGCTTTCTTACGCATTTGTTGCATTGCGTCCCTGTCTATGTTAACTTTTTAGAGGCAGGTGCAAATTATTGGAAATTACGATTGTTAAAAGACTCGTACTTTTATTGCTCAATTAGCCCGTCTGAGTGTTTTCTGTACATATACAATATGGCTTTTATATCGTTGGCTAACTTCATTGGCATAGAGTAGTATGTTTTTCAGTTTTTACGTTTCTAAAAGTAATGATAAACTAATAATATAAATGACTTAAACGAAAATGCTTTTTTTTCTTTGATTGTTCGTAATCCCCGGAATAATAACAGTCTAACAGTAATTGTAGACACGTACAAGTTTTGCTGGAATATTGTTGACAAGGCAGATTCTTGTTTGGTAGATACAATGTAGGACATGATGTGGTTCAAATCAATTAGTAGTTATATTCGTTGGCCTCCAAGCTAGTCTTAAAGTTTATCTGCGTGGATCGGTTAGAAGACCTACTACAACCTTCTCCGAACTATGTTCTTAAGTGGGAGAAGTGAGTTGAGTTGTAAGAAAGCGTCAGAAAGGAATATTAGCGATTTATAACAGCATGTCATATTCGTTCCCTTGTATATTTGCTCACGCATCTCACCAGATAAGACTTAAAAATTATGTAATAACGGGGTCATATACTTTTTGTGAAAAAAGACTACTTTGAAAAAATGCATGAACTCGTGAGACATTTTGATGAATTGCTCTTCATTTCCTTGAACATTGGTTGCCACCACTAAAATTATTGTCACAACTTTCGTCAGAAGTCAATACAAAATAGAAATGTGTATCATATATGTATGATATATACATAAAGCATTGTATATATACGATGTCGTTAAAGCTGCTCGTTCACAATTATCGGTTAGAAAAAATTATTTCTTCAAAAATGATAGGTCTACACTAGAACATTAAATGTAAAAGTAATGACTAGAATCAACAACACATTAATGTCAAGTAAAAATGCAGCTAGGATTTTGAGTAAATATGTTGCAAATGTTGGTGTGATCGGCCGAAGACTTAGTTACATTGCACATTTGCTTACAAATAGACGTCAGACCGAGTTATTTTGTCAGAACTATAAATTTACAAGTGTCTGCTGTCAGATTAAAGTAAAAGTACAATCCAGAAAAGGACTATGTAGGGGCTAATTTCAACACAACAATTGTAAATTTGATTTGGTCTGACAGATGTAACAACAATCACATTATAACATATACCTCGCACAGCTGTTTCTTTTGAACTGGAAGTAACTAAATTCATTCACTTGTCTGTAGTAGTTAGTATAATGAAATCACGAATTGTAAGTAAAGTGTCAAAGACACACGTCGTTATAACATAATGACACATACACTCTAACTGAAAATTATTTTCGTATCAATTTCTTAGCACAAAAACGATAAAGTCTTCCCTCAGGAGTTTGACTAATTTCGCGTCTCATTTTAACGACTAGATGCAATGTAGTAAGTATTCGACATACGATTGAAAGTCAGATCGACTTACAAACTGATATCAGAACTTAAAACATGTTTTCCTTAAAAGGTAAAGACAATAAAAAAAATAACACTTAATATTTGACTAACTTGTTAAGAGAGACACACTGTTGAAATAATTGCTAAATTCGGAATACAAAATATGAAGACTGATATTGAAGATTAAAGAATGGAAGATCAAGGAGGCGGCCATTTTGAATTCACACACATTTTTGTCAACACTGTGTTTGTGTTAACAAGCTCTTCTATTCCATCTTCCGTTATATTCTGACTTGCGTCAGAAACAATAGAAACAGCAATACAAGATACATTTATTTAAAACTGTTAGAGGATGTGCAACTTCAGTTACGTTAAGATTGTGTGTAGAAACTTCAGTTACGTTAAGATTTTGTGTAGAAACTTCAGTTACGTTAAGATTTTGTGTAGAAACTTCAGTTACGTTAAGATACTTCAGTTACGTTAAGATTTTGTGTAGAAAAATGATGTTATAAATGTAAAATGCATCAATTTACTGCAAATAAAGTACTTGCTGTCCTTCTGATCAGTGGTTGTTGTTAGGTATCGCCATGCTGGTATCATTTGAAATGAGCTAATGTGATATCCATGTTGCTTTTTGTTTGTAAGTCTATGTGCATGTGCCTGATTTGATGTGTGTTTGAATGTTTATATCTTATTGCCCTTCAATTATATATATATTCTGTTTAAAGTTATTGTTCATGTATGACAATACTGAAAATAAGAATCTACATGTCTTAATGATTTATCATCGAGTGATATTGTTTTATCTACGTTTAACATCATCTCAAAACTTTTGTATTGTTAGTAATGTTTTCAACACCCTGAACATTGTTTTATCATTTTCCGTATACATTTTATAATACATATGGTGACTGTCTGAAAAAAAAATTGGACTCGTGAGTAATAAAAACATTTCCTGGATCAAATAAGCAATAAAGACTAAATTTTATTGTTTTTCGTTGTCTTAACGACAATTCTTACTTGCGGGTAATTTAGGATCAGTATAAGATGTAGAACCAAAGACACATTACAATTGACGTTGATCTTTAACAACTATATGCGTCGACTAACACACAGTTAAGCGATTTATTTTTATTTTATTCAGAACAATTAAACGACAAAACTTTTATGAGAAGATTTTTTATATAGTTATTAAGAGCCTTCCACAGTACCAAAGTGAGTGGGGAAGGTAGAAAACTAAAATTATCATAATCTCGCCAACGGCATAATACAGTACAATAAAATTTTGCACAAAAATTGTTATTAAAGTATCTTTGTTTTACATATGTTTCAAGAAATGTTAGGACAATATAGAGTAACACGATACTGACAACAATATGTTGTGTCCTTTTAACGAACTTGCAATAAAGAAGAGAGAAAACAACATTTCTATTCCTTTGTCACATATTTTCGCGACCAGGAACCTAAATTTCAAACACAAATTTACAAATATCTCATTTTTTATGTGTTTGACAAAAGGACACAAGATAGTGTTATAATTTATCATATTTCTTAAGTTGGCATTTAAAACGATGTTCTGTGTTGTCAAGGTCTTTCAAATAGTATGGTCCGGAAACGAGAGTAATACGATAAATAACTTGCCTCGGATCACGTGACAAACATCCGGGTACCCGCCATTTTGGAAAAAGAAAGAAAATATTGAAACTTTATATCTACGTATATCTCGATATTTTACCAATCAATTTGACCAACAAAGAGATCCTTAATACAATATATGCATTCCCTTATCATAATATGACATTATTTTTTCCCGATGTTTTGGTTTAGATGGATTTACGCATTGGAAAGTGGACTTGATATGAACGTGTTTTTTTTCACAAATGGCCGAAAGCCGAAAACCGACCTAATTTTAGCGCTTCTTTCCTACTTGCATGATGTTCATGGGATTGATGTTACATCTTTTTCTCATAGATTTAAGTCTAATATACGTCTGTTATGTCTTAGATTTTCGTATTTCACCCGTATTTTAATTTTCTGGGACGGTTAGATCCGATCAAAATCTAAAAAATGGCGTCACCGGTGAATTTTTTCGCGATTCGGTGATATTTTGTGCACAGTTTTTCACTGTATATTTAGGGTCAAATGATAGAAAATTGCTAATTAAAATGTAAATTAAGGGTTACATTTTGTTTGTTATGAATTAGATTTTCGTTTTTTTATTGAATAACATAATAACGTACAGTTTTGTAAGACCAATATCGCGAGTCAAATTACCATCCATCGCTAAAACGCGCAAGACGGAACAGCATGGACCGTGTTTAACTCGCGTTTAAAACAAAAGTTTATTATATATAAAGGTTTTAATTTCACAGTTTTAGAGGAAATTTTCTCAGCTTTCCAATTATACCATTTTTTAAATTAAAATTGGTATTTAAATGACAAAATGACGGGCAGTTTTGCATACAACTATCGGACAAAATACCAGTTAACTCGCTCGGCGTGATAAATGCACGGTGTGATAATCGCTTCCAGGTAAAAATCGATAACCGAGACAAGATTATCAGTACGATAAGACGTTTATAGAGGGCGTTTCTAGACCATACTATTTGAAAGACCCTGGTGTTGTTTAATTTTTGCGTTAGGATGTAAATAGAATTTAGGGAATTTGTAGGTCTAGCTATTTTTCTGTACTGTCCTAAACTTTCTTAACATGTGTGTAATAAAGATACTTTAATAACATTTATTTCTGTTAGGTTTTATTATACTACCTTCCCCACACATTTGGTGCTGTGGAAGGCCCTTAAAGCTCAAAAATCAAAGCTAAATTCAGACAAAAACGACGACAACATAGCTCTGCTTACAAAAATATGTATCTGCAATATACAGAGGTTTGAAAAAATAACATTCACGGTAATATAATGTAATAAAATGAAACACACGAACGCCACGCCACTAGTTAGCAAGGGATTTCATGATAATGTAATCGAACTCGATTGATACTTCACATGTGTAAATATGTATGAAATTACCGTTAGTTGTCTTACCTCACTTTTAGATGAAAATGATTTAGGCCACGATCAATTATTTTTTAGATATTGATTTTAAACCTTTTTTATCAAACGTCCCTGTGACATTGACCTTTGACCTCAAATTCAATAGGGTCTTCTAATGACAATAATAAATAAGCCTACCAAGTTATACCATCCTATAAACAATTGATCCTCGGTTATTGATCGGAAACCGTTTAAAATTTATTTAAGATCCTTTGACTCAAAAAGGGGTCTTCTACTGATCATTACCAATAAACCTACCACGTTAGAGAATACTATGACTAACCGTTCTTTCAGAAATTCACCGGAAACCGGTAAAAGCGGGCACGATTTTCAACTTTCAGGCCCCTTTTAACTTTGCCGTTAACTTTCTGACCCCACCTTGTAATATGATGAAAATCCAGAAAGTTGTTATGGATATAAGGAAAGGATAAGATTTTCAAGTTTCAGTCATCTGTGACCTTGACCTTTAATCGAATGGCCCTAAACTAAAGTATGCACAACCTAACTTCATACTGATGCTCCCCACCCATTTAATGAAAAGCCAACACGGGGTTTTGGTGATGAAAAGCGGACATTTCTTTTACTTCATATAACAGGTCCCCGTGAATGTGTCCTTTAATTAAATGGCCCCAAATTATAATAGGCACAGCTAGACTTCATACTGATGCTTCCCACGAAGTATGAAGAGAAAATGAAGAGCGGAAAGAGTAAAGTCGACAGACGGACAGAGGAGATAAAATGGAGAGCGGAAAAGGTTAAGTCGACAGACGGACAGAAAGATAGTAGGTCAGACAAACAGACCGACGACAAGAAGAATTTTTAAAACAATATGCCTACCCCCTAATGAGGGAAACATAAATATTAATAGTAAACAATTCCGAAGTTAACATACAGTATAAAATTTGATACTTCCTTATAAAAATTGTATACGTTTGATAAACTTATAAACAGTTTAATGGAAATATTTATAAGGAAAATATCCTTAGTCAAAACTAATTTGTTTAAGTTCAATGGCGCTAAACTGCGTTGTCTTATAAAAGCCACACGCAATGTCATCACACTTTCGAGAGATAGGAACATTGTTTTATCCATCAATAATTCAAACTTTATTGCCGGTTTGAATGCGGCGTCTGTGGTTTTAAGAACCTGCAGTAAAACAAACCTCGTATCTTTATGGACCTCAGCACAAGGGAACAGAAGCTGTCAGTAGTAAAGCGCGCTCAACTTTTCGCATTTCTTGCTAAAAAAACAAAACTTTAGGCAGTAAATGGCAAAAAACAATAAGCTGTATATTATCCAAGTGCAGACAAGGGCCGTAAGTAGCAAGATATTATGTCAAGAGTTATTTTACGAGATTGTTTGATACCCCTAAACACTACAGCAAACTATTATATCAATAATTTAAGATGAATCATATATGTGGGATTTATCTTTACTCTTGCTGACCAATGGCAGTCATGATGGTACAAAAGTATTTCAAAGTTTAACTTTCAGAGTTAGATACATTTCACATTGTTAAGTCAATAAGTAGACAAACACAACAACTTCTTGAAAATTCTAAGTCAAAAAGGGTCATAATTCAAAAGAAATCCTTGACAGAGACACCTTCGTGTCTTTTGCCGACATGTGAGGGTAATGATGGTAAACAAGCATTCAAACTTCCAATGTAATATCTCGAACAGTTAAGTCAAAACTTGGACTTGTACAAAAATTCTACATCGAATAGGTGTATTATTTGTGTAAAAGAACTTTACAGAGTTAACTTCTCATTCGCATTTAGACAGGGGTCACGATGCAAACAAGTAATCCAAGTTTCTCAGCATATCTCAAAGGGTAAGTCAGTAAATGGATTTCACCCAGTTTCAAATTATTTTCTAAGCCGAAAAAGAGCTATATTTCTGAC
Organism: Saxidomus purpurata; assembly: GCA_022818135.1. Lineage (NCBI taxonomy): Eukaryota > Metazoa > Mollusca > Bivalvia > Venerida > Veneridae > Saxidomus > Saxidomus purpurata. The sequence goes on along the minus strand of JAFMSR010000016.1, from coordinate 23,147,191 downwards.
AAAAACCCTCACAGTGTTATGTTTTATTGCCTGCAGATGGAGGTAATGATGGTAAATAAGTATTGTAAGCTTCAAAGCAATATATCTAATGATTTTGAAAAAAGTGGGGTGGTATTGAAAACCTTACCAACGTGTGACGCCGACCCCGAGACGAATATAATAGTTACCCTTTTCTTCGAAAAGTTGAACTAAAAGTGCCTAAAATTCTGAGCTATTCTCTGTGGTTATTACGTTGTACATTTTAGAGTGAACAAGCTGTGATACAAGACGCTTCGATCTTTTTAAAGAGACTTCGATCTCATAAAACATAGCAGTATTATGGAAACAGGTATATCACAAATAAAAACAGTATGTACAAAGACAGTATATTAGTAGTAAACAGATCCAAATTTTCGAAGGAATTACATTGTAAAATGTCTTATGTTTGGTTATGTACGAACAGAAACAAATGACGGCCTTCTTAACTCTTCATTCCTTATTTCGATAAATAAATATCATCCCCGCTGTATGTATTTAATTATACTTTGTCCATTTGCTTTATAGATTAAGCAAATTGAAAGTCTGTAGCTATTTCTATAAAACTATTGATGTTCCACATTTTACCACTTTCATTCATCGCATCAAATTTTAAGTACATGTAGTAAGTTATCAGGACTAAAATTTGTCGCATAGATATTTAATGCTATTTTTTTTAATTTTGTACCTTTGAAAAACTGTCTCCTGTAGTAGATTTTCTGCATGCGTTTGTTTAAAAGATTTAGTTAGAAAGTCTGACAACAGGTTTTCTGACGTCTAATACCAAAATGTTCGCTTGGGAAGGAATAAGTGACGGTTTATAGTTATTCAAATACATAGACATGTTATTGTGATCTTACAGTGTATCTCTTATAACAGTACGCAATATTACAATTTTAACAGCCAAACCCAAAAGTACTCGTTAGAAAATGTCCGACGTAGTTATTAATGTATTCTTTCGAGAATTCGTTTGTTATCTTTGTTTACCGTCTATATTAAGAGAATTTGTTACAAATCTGATATTTTATATAATGCTTTATTCCAGTGCGAGTTCATTAAAACGTTATATCATATATCATTGGAATCATAGCAAATTTAACAACATAGTGCGACCGACATTTGGAGAACAATTATGAGAAAAAAACGTGAAGTTTATAATGAGGCAAAATGTGAAATGTATCATGAGGCAAAAAGTGTGAGATGTATTATGAGGCAAAAAAGGGTTAAATGTATCATAAGGCAAAAAGTGTGAAGTGTATCATGGGACAAAAAACGTGAAGTGTATCATGAGGCAAAAAACGTGAAGTGTCTCATGAGGCAAAAAATGTGAAGTGTATCATGAGGCAAAAAATGTGAAATGTATCATGAGGCAAAAAGTGTGAAAGGTATAATGAGGCAAAAAGTGTGAAGTGTATCCTGGGGCAAAAAGTGTGAAATGTATCATGAGCCAAAAAGAGTGAAATGTATCGTGAGGAAAAAAGTATCAAGCGTCTCAGCATTTATATATCAAATGATTATAATCCCCGCTGAAATCCGAATATAATGAGGCCCCTCGTGAGATTTCAGACTTGCTTGGTTTTGACGGATGTCTTAAAATACAATTTAGAAGTATTGTGAGCACTGTTTCTAGTCAGTTGTTTACAACAGACTGGTTCTCAACTTTAAAATAATTCTATACATGTAATGTAGATTTTTTTGGAAATCAACGTACTTACGAGATGAATGTTTTTTTCCGGCATCCGCTGATTGGACATAAAGGAAGCGGGCAAAAAGAAATATCCAACTATGTGATAGTGAGAAGTGACATTTTGAAAATAACTTCAACGGTATAGTTAAACGTTTTCAAGTTCAATCTCACCAAACGAGGCTTTAACACACTTATAGTGTTGGTCTAAAACGTCACAGTTATTGTTCCTGCCGACAGAGAAACTTAATATTTCTCTTCTGTATAGAACTGTATTACGTTCATTGTGTTTAATTTACATTTTAATGTCATCTATTATTAATCATATGTAGTGTATTATAGATTTGAAATGACCCAAGATGCAAACATATAAAACAAACAATAAAACTCTAGTGTATGGTGTTTATGATAATAAAGAATGGAAACTTATTGAACTTCATCAAGTACACATTTTTGCAAGAGAGATTACTCATTCTTATATGTCAACTGTCTAAAACAAATGTCAGATCTTTGCTTCGTATCTTCAAATGTTCCTCTTTATTCGTTAACCTATAGATGTTTTGTTGTCCACCTAGATACTGTAAATTGGAAATATGGTCATGATAGTATGTGCTGTTTTTCGCAAAATTTCCAACTTCGCTGATTAAAACATTTCCCAAATGAATTAATTTTCTTAGAGAGCACTTCTTTGATTTCGCGAAGTCAAAATGATCGCATTTAAACTAATGGAGCGAAAAATACTACTCAATATTAAGGCAAATGTTGATTTGACTTTACAAAGCTACTTGCGGAATGGAAATTCTGGTTTCGTCGCATTGATTACATCCAACTTGATTAATGTCTGGTTATGCCAGCCTCTCGTAAATTAAACTTTATGGTTTTAGCGTCAACGAAATGAGACTGTGTTGCATTTTAGGACTATCTCGTATTATTAAGATGGAATATATATTAAATCTGCATGACGCAGACAGCTAATTTTGTTTATGTTATTTACTCCATAAATTGTTCTACTGCGACCTTTGAAATTAAAGAAAATCATTTTGGCTTTTTCATTTCTTGCAAATGCGTCTGCCGTTATTTCTTTTTTTAAAAAACATTTATTATGATGGTAAAATTAGCAAAACTCGCGACAACTAATTGAACACAAACAATTCCACCACACAGATAATTACTTTTGCTGCCCTGTGAGAGAGATTCAAGTCCCTCTGCGAGGAAACATACAGCGTGGCTTTAAAAACTGTTAAGGGAAACTTGAAATTATTCATTTACTTCAGAAAATATAAACATGTTAAGTTGATGCGAGGTCAACATACACTGATGATTGTGTTTATCAAAATACGTGTTAATTTGGCTACCATCTGTTGGAAGACACTGCTGTGTGTTGTATCCTAGGCTTTCCTACTTGACATTCTGATATCATTAGATTTCATACTGCAAAACCTTTACCCCACGCGTTGATGTACAGCTTTAATACATTTAGTAAAACCTGTTACGGTCATGAAAAGAAATTTATGTATAAAACTTCCTATCTGACAAGTAATACCATAAATGTTATATCGGTTTTGTTATTAGAACAAATATTAAAACAAAATAAAAAAATATTTACACCAAATTTTTACCCGTTGCAACACATGGTAATAAATAATCTCATCATTATGGTAGGAACAATATGCATACATAAATATGTGCATTAAAATTATGTGTTTGACCATATTAATACATACGAGTGCGATTTAGTTTAAATGACCCTACTTAACAAAATATTTTAAGTTGGATTTTCTCGTTTATTATTATTTAGTTTATATATGGGTACTGCACAATGATATACGGGAACAAATCATACATTTTCGTTCCCATGAACACGGATTTCAATCCATATAACGTTTAGTTTACGCTACAGCCATATGATAATACGAAAAATGACACAAATTGCTTCATTTATAAAAGCCATAATCACAGCAAGATGTTTACGGTTATTAAATTCCATAAAATAAATACGGTTATCTTTTTAAAAGATATCAAAAGAGGACCTAAAATAAATTCATTGATTAGCAAAAAAAAAAAAACGTTTTTAAACCTTTACCTCAGTTTGACCACTCGCACTTACAATAAGCAGGCCAACGCTGACGTATCAAAGCTATAGGCATAACAGTGTGTACCTTGTCTGCAGTCTTTTCACATATTTGGTGTGTTCACTCTTCTATGTGTAAGTAATGATGTTGGTTAGTGTTGTATTTGATTATATTAAGGGATAACTTTTAGTATACTATCTTTTACAGTAATCTTATTTTCAACCTACATGGACATCGTTCATTTTAATCTTTGAATGGCTGCTTCGTTTCAAGTTTACAGAAAATGGTACTGTTTTTAACAATTTTTTTTTTTTTTATAAAATACCGAAACGATGTTAAATGTTTACTTTATTTCAACAAAATATGTTGTGCGTTTATGTTATGATCTTTAGCATAAACGAGATGCATTACCTTTGATAATAGCTCATCTGCTCTATCTTACAATGTACAAATAATTTGCATATTGGTCGCAAAGTTATATCATAATATATTTAATGTTTCCAACAAATGTAAATAACAATTCTTCAGAAAATGTCAAGGGAGTGGTATATGTTGACCGAATTCGAACCGATTGTAAGTGGTTGGCATATCCGAATTTGTACAATTTGATTATGCTGTTTCCACAGGAGGATTTAAGTCTTTCCGTTCCATAAAAGCAGAGACAAACATTTGTGGCAGAAACATGGTTAATCTGATTTATTGATATGAAAACAATTTAGTCAGGGTAAAATGGCTCTTTCATTTCTACTGTTTTTTGATACTTATTACGATATCAATAAAACAAATCTAAAAAGAATGCCTGTAGGCACCAATTATTGTAAGATCTGTCTTGTTTCCACAGCAAGCAACAAACACACATCACAGACATACCTGATTTGTTTAAAAGATGCACAATGTAGTAAAACTGTTTAAAATTGCGACTCTTTTCTCTAGAGGAAAAAGCGTCAAATTTCTTCTAACTCGACCAAAATCTTTTTAGTAAAAACATCTGAGCTCGTCAAAAAGATAACGACTTGCTTCCTGTACGGGAATTAAAATTCCAGAGCGAAAGAATTGATAGGAGGCCACTTCTGCCAAATTAATTGGAAATTGGGTCGGCATTTTCTACCAAGATTTCCTTATGGTTGATTTTGCAACCATAGTTCTACATGGATCGGATTCGCCATTAATAAGGTAGAAAAGCACATTCCTATTAAGTTTAATAAAACAATTGTTCGGGCGATTCAAAACAACAGACGACGGATGTAGGTTGATGCCCATAGCCCGCCTTGAGCACTTCATACTTCGTGTTCAAGTGAGATAGAATTAAGTATATCGGCAAAATTGTTAAAATGACTAGTTATTACATTTTTGTATAACTGTCGATGTGGAGGCAATACCCGAAAACAATGTGGAAACAGCAATGCTGTTATTAGCTTGCATTGAAGTTGTGGCGAAGCTCTCTATACAAAATGCATTGAATTGCTTTATAGTGACTGCTTAAATATTGTCCATATATAATGTAAAGGAAATATAAAAGAATGCCTTATATATACCACTAAAACATACATCCGTCACATTGTGATAAATAAAATTTACAGTGGTTGTCAAAACAACTGACCAATCATATTTATTCTTAGACAGCAACAGTTTTAGAATTCGAAATGGGTTTGTCCAGTCTGACAGGTTTGGCGTTCTTCAATATATGGATTATCAAATGCAAATGGTTCAACTAAAAGCTACAACGTGCCTCAAAATAATCATTTTAATAAAATTACTTCGACCATTACAACTGGAACATGAAGTTTTTTGTAAATAAAATTCAATTAATTTAACACTGTTCATACTTTTAAAATCTGTTTAACAAGATACCCGGAGTACACAGTTAAACTGAAAAATATCTTTTCAGTTATGTACAACAAAAAGATACAAGAAATATATTTTGACAGATACAATAATCGGTGATATTTTGAAGTCAATGTCCGTTTTCATTCTTATTTTCTTTGAGGTACTAGGACTGCAAAAAACTGTTTAAAGCTCCAGTCTCCTCAGTTTTTTTTGAAGATAAGATCTAAATCCAGAGCGTTATCCAAACACATCCAATCAAATATCCAACCAACCATTCATTAAATCAATTTATCAATCAATCAATTATTTATAAGGTAAACGGACTTGCTTCCATTTACGCATTTACAAACTTTTGTAACACGTTTCTATATCATTCTCTGTTTAAATAAAATGCAATTAAAACAAAGGAACACGGAGTGCTCGGAAACTACTCCAGAACATTTTACACATGAACAGAAAGCGAAATGAGACCGCATAAATTTGTTATACAATTCGGTTACAAAAATGAAGAATAACATTTCTGGCTCTAATTACTCTAAACACTTATTCAAGATGTTCTGAAATAGTCCAATTGAACACGCCCGTCTTAAAGGTGGTCAATCGAATTCAATGTAGCAAACGCCATGATTTCTAAATCTTTATCATTACCGGTATTTTCTAGTTTTGTTCGGACTCCCCGTTTTCCGTACTTAATCATTTTAATATAATAACTAGAATTATGTCCATAGGGCACGGATGCTCCCACTTTCCACTTTTGTCACAAAACAAGACCATAAATCCATAACTGATCTTATTGAGTAACGACATTAACAAAACTGCGTCAAGCTCGATGTAATGCACATAAAACTGTGGGCCTTTAAATGCAACTCGTGTGGGACTTAAATGCAACATATATTGAGCAGTGCTAGTTTGACTAAGACAATGGCCATAACTCTGGTGTTACTGATATAAATAGGTGCACAACTTCTCATCTCAATATACATTTATGTGAAGTTCCATGATTCTACGTCAAACAGGTAAGGAGCAAAGCATGCCACAAACTTGTGATAAAAATGCATTAGCTCTGACAAAGTCAAGCGCAGTACTCTGTTGTGACTTGTTCAATATAAAACTAAAACCCAGGTGTAAAAAAATAATCAAAGGTTTGGTGAATCTAGGTCAATTAGAACAAGAGCTGTCCCTCACAAGTGACGAATGCCCCCGAAAGAGGTGCCTCACAGTTTGTGTCCTCAATAAATGTGCTACGTAATTTTAAGATCCTTCAATGCATGACAGAGTAACCATGCATACAGTTTTACTTTAAACACTAAGTGTGACCTTGACCTTTGAGGTAGGGACTTGGGTCTTGCACGCGACACATCCGCTTGATGTGCTAGACATTTGTGCCAAGTTATTTTAAAATCATTCAAAGCATGATAAAGTTATAGTTTGGACACAAATGCATGCATATATACAAGATTCCACTACCTATAAACTCTTAGTGTGACTTTGACTTTTGTGGTAGGGATGTGGGTCTTGCACGCGACACGTCATCTTGATGTGCTAGATATTTGTGCCAAATTATTTTAAAATCCTTTAATGCATGACAAAGTTACAGTCCGGACACGAATGTGTGCATATATGCATATATAGAGGAATCAATTACCTTCAAACTCTAAGTGTGACCTTTACCTTTGAGCTAGGGACGTGGGTCTTGCACGCGACACGTCGTCTTGATGTGCCAGACATTTGTGCCAAGTTATTTTAAAATCCTTCAATGCATGACAAAGTTACAGTCCGGACACGAATGTGTGCATATATGCATATATAGAGGAATCCATTACCTTCAAACTCTAAGTATGACCTTGACCTTTGAGGTAGGGATGTGGGTCTTGCACGCGACACGTCGTCTTGATGTGCCAGACATTTGTGCCAAGTTATTTTAAAATCCTTCAATGCATGACAAAGTTACAGTCCGGACACGAATGTGTGCATATATGCATATATAGAGGAATCCATTACCTTCAAACTCTAAGTATGACCTTTACCTTTGAGATAGGGACGTGGGTCTTGCACGTGACAAATCCGCTTGATGTGCTAGACATTTGTGCCAAGTTATTTTAAAATCCTTCAATGCATGACAAAGTTACAGTCCGGACACGAATGTGTGCATATATAGAGGATTCCATAACCTTCATACTCCAAGTGTGACCTTGACCTTTGAGGTAGGGATGTGGGTCTTGCACGCGACACGTCGTCTTGATGTGCTAGAGATGTGTGCAAAGTTATTTTAAAATCCTTCAATGCATGACAGAGTTACAGTCCGGACACGAATTTGTAAGTGGGCACGCACAGACGGACGGACAGACGGACGGTGCGATTTTAATATGCCACCCTTCGGGGGCATAAAAAGAGCCGTGCTAGCTACGTACAAATGGACGGACACGAGCAAATCTATACCCCCCCCCCCCCCCCAAGTCGGGGCGTGAAATAAAATCATTTAGCTTTAGTCACTTGACGTGTCAATCCTTATCATCTAAAATATGTATACGTGACAGTGACGGTCACGTCGCTATATGCTAAACAAGAGCACCGCCTACGGGTGCCTGACGCTCGTCTGATTTTATCCTTTTACGGTTTATTTATTACCATTTTATTTAAGTAACAGTGTCCTTGACCCCGAAACACAATCCCACAAAAGGTTTTCATAATAATTACTAGACATAAGTTTGGTCACAATTATTCAACTGCAACTAAAGATATTGTGTTTTCCCATTTTTCTATTTTTAGAGTTTTGACTCCATGAGCCCCAAACACAATCCCAATAAAAGTCTTCATTTATATGTATGACACACTTAATAATTTAGTTACGTTATGTCAATTGTAACTAAATATATTGAACATATTATCGTTTTTCTATTTTTAGTTACAGTGACCTTGACAATGACCCCAGGAGCCCCAAAACACAACCCCATTAAAGATCTTCCTAAATACTTATTACAAACGAAAGTTGGTTACATTATGTCAACTGTAACTAAAGATATTGAATATATTACGGTTTTCCTATTTTTAGTAACAGTGACCTTGACCCCAGCAGCCCCAAAACACAATCCAATTTAAAAAATATTCATAAATACTTCCTATACACTAAGTTTGGTTGCATGATGTTCACTATTACAAAAATATTGTGTGTGTGAAACTTTCTAAGTTAAGAAGGGGCAATAACCCAGTCAAAATACATGACAGGGTTATGTAACTTGTAAAACTCTTCCTTCATTCTATTGTACATTTGATAGTGAACAGGTATTCCAACTTTCAAAGTGATAGCTTTGATAGTTTGCATGTAACTGACCCAAACGCAAAACTTAAAAAATCAGACTAGCTAAAAACTACAAAGTCCAAAAATATTAAAATATCCCCCCTAAATGTCAAACTCAAAATCCCGTTTGATATGTTGAAGTACATTATCCATTTATTGTTTGTGAAAAATTTGAAATCAATCTAACAAAAAATGAAGAAGCTATGTCCAATTCTCAAAATCAACCAAAATCAATCAAAATTCATGTTTTTTACCCAAAAAAACAGGTCAGACTCGGCATCTTTAGCATACAATGTGAAGAAGGATATTAGATGAACAAGCTTTCCAAGTTTCAAAGTGATAGCTTTGATAGTTTCCATGTAAGTGACCTAAACGCAAAACTTAACCAACGCCGACGACAACGACAACGACGACAACGATAAAGACGACGACGACGACAATCAAGTGACGACAATAGCTCGTCATTTTTTTCGTTTTGTTTGTAATTGTGCTTATTGGGTCCACCATCCTCGTTCGAGGCATAGTCGGTACGACCCGTCATTTTTTTCAAAAATCAGACGAGCTAATAAAATAGCTGAGATAAATCTATCAAGAAGTAGATCGCATGCACTATTTCCTTCCATATGTAATAGGCAGTCAAGGGCAAACCAAAAAACAATCAATTGGCTCTTAGAACTAAGATAACTAGATAATGTCATATATAACAGGATCCATTCTACATATTAAGGCGGAGTTTCTCTTTTATACATAATTGGTGAAGCTATTCCTAGTGCAAGGGATCACAGATATCAAGTGCTAAAACAGAATCTCTGCAGCCAGAGACCACGAGTTGAAATTTGAATTCAGGAAAATATAACTGCACTTGTAACTGCCTTTTTGTCCAATAGCTTTTAATTATTCGTTCAAAGACGAACTTGTACTTCTATATGGTATTTACACATTAAGTGATGTGTATAATTGCAGACCGAGAGGTCAACGCGAAACTATTATTAGTGTATATTGAAACTGAAGCAGATAGGATAGTTTTGCGTTGATCCATCGTGATCTAATGTCGCACAGCAGGTTGCCGACAAATGTTAAGAGCATTAAATTATTCCTTGTTTAAAAATGTTTAAGCATTACCTGAAATTCCTGTTGTGATGGTGTTATGATGGACAGTACAGCTTGGTATATCCAGTGGCGTCCAGCGCCTCTCCATCTATTACCGCTTACATTGTTTTGATCTTCATACAGTAATTTCCGTATATAACGACTCCGGATATAATGAAATAAATTTGTTTTTTTCTTCAATATTCAATATGAAAATACTTATGGATATTAAATACTTCAGATATAAAAAACAAATTGAAAAAGTCCCAAGGGGTTCAGTACATACGGAGTTTACTGTAAATGACATTAGACCTATATAAGTAGCAGAGTATTAAAGGGGCATCTCCTACAACTGATGTCAAACTAAATAACCTCAAAACAGAAATGATGGAACATTCGGAAGTATTATAACTAAACCTAAAAGTTCAAGCTATATGCACTCCAGTTATTATCGAAAAAAATCAACGTTTTAAAATATGTTGCAGTACCGTTAATCATTCAATAATCTATGTAGAGTTGTTGTTGTTCAATTAATTGGTGGATAGCGATTTATTACAGAAGGCCTCATTCGGTATTGATTAATTGTGGTAAAATAAGGCATTTCTTGTCATATGTTGTTTTTTATAATTGTATCATTTTACGTTCGTTGAACACATTAGCTATGCTTCGACAATGTAGGGTATATCCCTTTAAGCAGCTCAATAAGCAACTTATTGTTATACCTAATATCTACTACGATAGAAGAAATGATACAAAATGCAATTAGAAGTAAAAATCTATTGGATACTTATATCTCCTAGTATTGCAATTTCCTTACTTTGTACATACGATGAATTTAATTGACAGTCATAAGCTATTACAACTACATATATGTTTAACTTCACAGTAGTTTTTTTCTGGATCTGGAATTATGATATTGAGAAAAATGTTTAATTATTTCTCAGTTTGATTTTAATGTCACTGTGTTACACTCAAGAAGTTTCAGCATTGCCGTCATGAACATTGTAGAGATGTTATTGGGGTAACATGTATTCATAAATAGGTACACTCTAGCCTCTACAACAAAGGTCAAAGTTTTAGAATTCCACGTATCACAAAGTTTCAAGTTCTCTAAAAAGTAAATTAAAGCCTTTACGCTCAACTTTTCTAATACTAATTATATAAACAATGAACACATTAACTTGGATGACCGGTGTTAAATTATTTTAAAGTAAATATGCAGGTAATTATCGGCCCAACGGGAATTTATAAGCGTGTTAGTGATAAGTAACCTGTATATAGTACGTGGCTTTCTACTATGGTTTGCAATGTAACATTCTACGACCTCGCATATTTCCTAAAAATTGACTTTGTCTTTATAAAACTTAGATGTAACTTCTTGACCTACTCCTCTTTGGCAACCAATCAAATTCAATCTCTGGCTATTGAAACGGGCTGGAAATTGAAGTAGGGTACATATCTTCTATTTTGGACACAGACAAATCACTTTTGCAGTATAGGCATGGTAGGAGACATGTCGAGGTCTCATCCACGAATACAAGCAAATATAACTGCTCTCATGAACGGACCTTTATAAAATTTGCGTCAAATCAAATCAAAATCGTTCACACAATCAGTAGAGGAAGGTAGTTCTTTGCTATCCGCAAATAAAACAATATGCCCGACGATCAAAACAGTAATTTTGTAACAGGGAAATATAACTTCGATGTTTTCAATGAAATACGACAATCAATTCAAACTGCATCAATCAAGATAGGCGATGTCTATAAAGTTGGTTACTTATTCCTTTTTCAAATAAGCAATAAGTAAAAAGTCGATTAAGTAACAGAAGAAATACTGGTGGATACAGGGTGATGGTCATCGTTATTTTTTTCACCCGTTCACACGGTTATAAGCAGGCAAAGCAAACCTGACATAAAGCCATTTCAAAGAGCCTTTGTGAAAAATAAGAAAACGTCGAATAAGGAATAAGAAACTAGTTACTTATTTCTAATTCAAACCTTGGCCTTATAACTGTTTTGTTTTGGAGATATGAAAGAATGACGACAACCTTGACCCTGTCACCGTCGGTTCTTCTTCTATTACTTATTCGGAGATGGACAAGAGCTAAAAAGGCATGCATTCTCATCACAGGAGATTGAAATTGTTTCTGTATTTTAGTATATGCTTGAAATCCTGGTGACAGACACACATATAATAACAATTTGGGACTAGAAGTTTTTTCTTTATAATTTCAAGCTCCTCTGATTCTCATTCAATAAACATTTAGACTAAACCGTCAAATAACTAATCATCGATTGACCACCTTTAAAGTGCAAATTCAAAGTAGAATTCCACTTACCTTGAATTTTCTTCTGTTTCATCTTTTTCTGTTGTTATCTGCTTTCGTGAACTACGCACGCCCGGTCTTGCTTTTTGTTTTGCGGGTGCTTGCAGCAGACGAAAACTGCCATACTTGCATCGTTGTACAAATAAAGCACCAAAATGTCTACGTTTTTATCGTATACACAACAAAAACCACTGCACAGAGTTGTAAGAATCATCATCGCACATTGTTTTGTCTTTAGCATGATAAATTATTACCAGAACAAGCTGCTGATAAAACATAGTCTGCTAAAAATGTCTCACCTGAAAATATTTGTGTTTTAAAATATCAAAAACTTCACATTTAGGCAACTTTCTCAAGTTTTTCGTGAAACTGGAGAATTTCAGTCTTCGTGAATTGTGCGATTTCTCGTGCGCTTTTATATCGCTGGTAATCAATGTATTTATATAACGGACTTCCAGCGGTCCGTTCGCTGTTCGAATGGATTTAAGAAAGTTACACATTGTCATGGATTGCACGTGGAATTCGCATTCTTTAAAGAGAAAGCGCAAAATGTTGAAAAACAGGTTTCTGTTATTAATGTTAAATGTTTATATAGAGCGAGTTCGATCAGCAACCATAGCTTGGTACCCGAAGTCAAAGTACGCATGCGTTTATGAAAAAGTGATCGAACCGCGTTTGGTTAGCCTCTGGTCTATTCAATATGGCGGCGCCCACAAATAAAATAGTGTTGTTAACGGTAATATGCCTGGAAGTTGATGACAGCAGGCTTGTGTATTATGACAGATCACAAACTGTAATAGGCTGTCTAGATGCATTTAAAAGACGAAAAGTTGTACCTAACGTTAATTTAGCTTAGGGTATGAAACGGTAGTGCGACGAATCGTCCATAAATACTTACAGTTCATAAATGTGTCGAATTTATCGGTAATTTTTCACATTTCAGATTAATGCACTTGCTGCATGTCTAATTTCATATATTTTGCACAATTTTCAATGTTTCAATGTTTTAGGAAGAAATAACGTTCATATAGAAGATTTTTTAGTTCTCGCAAAATGCATTCTTACCTTTAGCCGCCATATTTGTTCCAGAGAAACCACCGATTTACTCTAGTCGAACCGTGGTGACCGGATGACGTCATGACGTTCAATAAGCGGCATTTGCCTACATGCTCACACTCAGCATTTTAAACCGTGAATGATTTTACATACATTATAACATACTGGAATGCATTTTTCTTGTCCAGAAACATAGTACGGATAGACAATGGATACCAGTTTTAAATACCATGACAAACATTATACATTGTACTTTCAGAACCAGGTAAAAGAATGGTGTTCTATAGTAGGTCACAGTTTAGGCTGAACTTCTCAGTATGAGCTCATATCTTCTTCCGCATACTTACCGGTTATAACTAGGATGAAGCATTGCATTCTGTAGGATAAACCACAGGTGGCCGGCGCGGGGTATGGACCAGCATCCCCCCCAGAGGCCCCTCTACAACCCTGGTACCCCATATACTGATATAAACAGGTATATTGTGTTGTGTCTTTAATGTGTACATTTGTAAAAAAAAAAAAAACAAGTGTATGATTGACAGTTACATAATTGATTCATTTTTATTTTCATTCATTAAACATTAAAGTGCCATCTTTATAAAAGGTGTTGATGATTTTTAAAATCATATCATTTTTTATAATGACAATAACTATTATACCAAAAAAATGATGTCCGTCAACAAATAACAAATAAAAATCTTTGGCGGGGCCTCCTAACTCACAGTCATTAATTGTGGGCAATTATCGTCTTGCTGACATTGCCTTAATTCGGTAACCTTTATGTACTATATGTATGTAAACATGGGAGACTGCGTGATTAAAAAGCTTTTTTCCTAGGTCTTGACCTTGTTGTTTCTCATTATGTATAATTGATAATACTATATTTAAAAGGTATCGTGCTCTCCACAAAGTCTGGCGGCAAATTTAATTATCATTAGACTATGAGTTATCCATTAGAGTATTTAGAAAGATGTCTTGTTATAAAGAAATCACATGACATTTCCTGAGAGCTCAAAGCAGAAATTAGTGGCATTTGTTCTTATTAAATTCTATTAAAACAGTATCATTTAGAGACTGAGTGCACAAAACTTGGACGACAACAATAATTAGTAATATTCTTATTTTAGATTATATAACATATACACACATCAAATGTTTAAAAAATCACTTTAGCTTCGCTTTGCAAATCTCAACGTTTCTGAGATTTGCATTCAAATTCCTTATACATGCACAAAAACTAGCCTAAATTTATTTAAAATCATTGTAGTTAGAACTTTTCAAAAGTTGTAAATTTTTTATTTTGCTCAAAGTTGTAACATGATAATTAGATATACCATATATATATATATGTGTGTGTGTGTCATATTATGTCACTGTGCACGTACGAAGTATTTATGATTTGGATGTTTAACATGTTTTGTGAGCCTCAAATATAATACGTGCATGATCCTCATTTATTCAGGTTAACATGAAATGAGTGAATAAAGGATGTTGTTGTTGTTGTTTGTTGTTGTTTTTGTTGTTGTTGTTGTTGTTGTATATACTGTAGAGATAGACAATAGAAATCTATTGAAAATTGTAAAAGTAATCAGAACGATCTAGGTAACAATATTTTGACGGGCTTGTTTATTGTGTCCGACAAAAATGTTTAAACATTACATATTTTTTTTAATGTGCAATAGTAAAGGACCGGTGAAAAATGCATTTTATTGAATTTGAAATCATATACAAAAATAGCATACCTAATATTCATATCAAATCATCGGAACGCCTCATTATTGACTGTAATGAACTGTGTCAAAAGACCTGTAATATCATCAAATTGATTTTATTATCCTATCATATATTGATAATACACACTGCCCAATTAAATATCTTTACAGATAAAAATGTTATTAAATTTTGCTATCCTTTCATATAATAATGGTCACCCTGTATGTGTGATGTCCGAACTATACAAAATCAGTCATCAGGTTGAAACAACTTCTTTCAAAATTCTTAACAATACATGCAAGCTTTTTGTGTATCAGGTGTTGCCAATAGTTGATCGACTTTTGAGAGACTTGTTCACACGTTGATGAAGGGCAATGAACGTATTGTATATTTAGTAGTAAACACCATATTTAATTATCTATTTTCCTGTAATTGCATGATATAGATATGCTGGTCGGGAGATCGATAATTTCCCGTGGGCACAAAGGATATTTTCACGAGTGGGAGCCACGAGTAAAATAACTACTTGTGTTCACGGTAAATTAACGGAACTTACACCGTACCAACAATTTTCTTTTATTTTATTAAAACTTTATTTTCATCGAGTTTGTTTCTATAAAACATCGAAAATCGCGGAAACGTCATCAGAAAACATAGAACAAAGACGTCTTTAAACGACGCATCGTTGCATGGTCTCCAGCATTAATAACGCTCGGTATACTTTTTGACGTAACCGGGTTAAAGATTGCAAAACAGGAAAAATAAAAAAGGAACCACTGTTTCAAAACTGGGATACCTTTTATTTCACTGAAAAACTCTGTAATTCCTGGAAAACATAAAATAATTTATACATCTTCGAAGAATAGTTTAATACTTTTACGAATGAAATGTGTGCTAAGATCGCTAGCGCAGTAATTTTATGACATTCAGTAGCCTTGGTAAAAATATTTGTTTCTTGTTTATATGTTTAATTTTGTCAACAGACAATTTTCTGCCTCACAAAACCTTTTCCGGCATCCAATTAGTAACTTTTAATCATTCACAAGTCACAACTGCCTTCTAGGATTCTTAATGAAGTTAAAGGATACCGGACAAAAGGTGTTGCATTTTAGACCATCTCGCGTGTTAAGTCTGAATAAATATTCAGTTTGCACACACAAAAGCAGAGGCAATTAATGCAAATTGCATTAGTTTGCCGCCTGAAAGTCTTGAAATTTAATTTTGATTTTTTATTTCTTGCGGACGGAATTAATCATATTTTCAAGGCTATTCCATTTGAAATGATCAAAAAGACAGTTAAGAGTGGTAATATTTGTCAGGTTATGACTAAGTTTAGGACGGACGAGATGATAACATGCTGATCTTTAAATTCCGCGATGCGGAACGCTACCTCTCCACTTTGCAAACAGTAAGAGTAGAGTCAGTAAAATATTACATATCTCATATTGAAGGTATACTAATGTTTGTTATTTTGGAAAAATCTTCAGCACGCAGCTTATTCTCGTTGTATCGTTGTTCTATTTTTACCGCTTATGATATTACGTCTTCGTTAACTATGCCATACACATCATTAAAAGCAATATTTGAGATAGAAAATTATTTTCAGACAAGAAATATCATTTTTCTATAATTGTTAGGGTTGTTATAGTGTCATTAATCGTCTTGTTGCTGTGTTACTGTAAAAAAATTGGCCCTAAAGTATTTAGACGTTGGTTCTTGCCACGTGCATTCAAACGCGAAGCTTTAATAAGAACTATCATTAAAAGACGTTCCTAAAACATGTTGTATTTATCTAAAACTAAATCTATTTATCACTCCGCACATGCAATGGAAATATGACTCAAATACCGTTCCCTTACACATTGTTTTTCCGTCAACAACACTGTTTCATCAGAATTTATTTTTCAGACAAAAAAGAAAGTAAAATCTTAATTTATGCCAATCAAAGAAAATATATTACCATGAAAGCAAGCATAATAGAGTTCTTATATTTTTATAGTATTATGTACTTTTCTTTACTTACATGAAGTAATAAAGGAAATAATACATTCATCGCAAATTAATACACTGTTTGGAAATGCTCATAATATTAGAAGTTACAAAACATGACGATAATCAGGTGCTAAATTTAATCACATATAGTGTGTTAATAATCTAAATTTCAAAGTAAGTCCCCGAGAGTTCGTTATCCTATAACATTACCGGATAAAATTAACTCTTTGATGTGCCAGAAAATTGACTTTGCATAAAATGTCGTCATAGTTTTTCTGATCAACCCTCACAGATCTCCAATAACCTCAAAGATCTACTAAATTCAAACTTTAATGTTATCTACTTACCCAATTAAAAAAGTGATACACAAGAGGAGGATTTTCTATAATTAAGTTCCGCTGTTTCTGCTAAAAATGGAACATTAAAGTAAGTCTTTCCGTTCAATTTGTAACAGCGGTTAAAATGATGCAGCAGAATGTGAAACATGCTTAATCTGATTCCGCAGCGCGAAATTAAGGAAGATAAAAATTGTATGTTAGTATTTATTTCAATCGAACCAAATTACTTGTTCCGTTTCTTTTAATTCTTTTTATGGAAGAAATAGCAAGGATTTGTAATAACTAAAGTTTCATTGTGCAAGCAATCTAGCAAAGGTAAAGAACTGTATCATTTTGAAGGATATATGAAGGGATAGTAGGAATGATTTTAACTGTGCATTTATTTACCGCTCATTTTTTAAAAATGAAATAAAATATTTATAAGCTTCGATGTATAAAGAAACCTCACTGTGTCTTGAAATAGGATTGTTTCATAAAGAGGTCATTGTACCTACTTCTATAATATGGTGTTGTAAAGTTAGATTTTTAAAATTACATAATATTATATTTTTATGTTGCCTAAGTGTATAAACCCTAAAAGCTTGATAATTAGTCTTGAAAATAAGCCACAAATTTCTTGCAGTGGAAATGTACCTGCAACTTTATATAGTGAAAAAAAAAATGTTTTACTATTTTGTTTTAATATATAAGTATATGGGGTACCAGGGTTGTAGAGGGACCTCTGGGGGATTGGGGTCCAAACCCCGTGCCGGCCACCTGTGGGCAGAACAGAAATAACAGTGTGATCAAGAAGAATATTGTAGATAATCAAATAACCAATAGCAGTGACAAGAAAAATCATTCTTATAGTCACATTAAGCTAAATATCAAACAGATAAATGAGTTTAAAAGATAAAATTTCCATTGAAATAATGATTCATAAAATTCCGCCGGAAATTAATTTCCTTGCGCTGAAAAAGTACTTCAAAATAAGCCGTGCTTGATAATAGCCAACCTGGAAAAAATAGCCAGAATGGGAGCGATGATAAAGTATCTGCATAAGAAAGGAATGTCAGGTCACCAAAGGCAATCCATGAAGGCGTGAAAATGCACCTAGTGATGATTATCCTATCTTCATATTCAGCTATAAAGATATGGGTTGCTGAATTCAAGCAACAACCAGCACTGAAAATGATCCACGGTCAGGTCGTTTTAAAGATGCCACTAACGAAAATCAATTTTATGATGTACATCGTATGGTTATGAATTATAGAATAGCAAATTGCTAACAATACAGGAATGAGTCTAGACTGGCATCAGTCGTTAGAGTCATTACGCATGTCTTTTCTGGACATTTTACATCTTCACAATTTTTCCCTTGACCCTAGATGAGCTTTGATTAAGACAATTTTTTATGTACAAATGTATTATTCTCAAAAGAAAAAAGTCTCCAAGAGAAAAAGGACATATCAATCTCAGCAAACTTTTATAAGTCTATAATGAGTTTTGATTCCCTCCAGTCCATTTTGTCTGATGTTTTTGACATGAGCAAACGTTTGACAAGATAGGTTCTGTAAATGTTAATGCCAGACAAACAATAGTAGGCTGAATATTTCAAAAGAGCTTTTGAGACGTTTTCAGCAAAACCCAGAAAATGTCTCTGGAAATTTTGACGCAAGATATGAAATGGGTGGTCT